>SJJU01026078.1:0-10683 GCA_012932125.1 Conopomorpha cramerella | reverse complement strand
TATATATATTATATCTATGTAGTATTCGAAACTATATTTTTTTTAAATTCTTATGTAACATACTTCTAGTATTAAAACAGTGTTGTAACTATAGTTACCTAGAAATCTATGTACGTATCTATACCATGTTATTATGTACCAAGTTATTAAACTCTTATTAATACTGACCCGCAATTACCTACTCTTTCCCATGCTGTGGGATCGACTGGTAGATAATACATTAGTATTAAGTCCGCCTTTTGTACATTTATGTTGCAATAAAGTATTAAATAAATAAATAGAAGGTATTCATGAAGATAATGTACTAAAAGGTAAACATTAAGTTAGGTTGTAGTAATAATTTTACAACTCTTCACATCAAACTAGGACATTGGTCAGACAAATTAAACTCGCTTAGAAAGTGCCCTCCTTGTTTCTAAATCTGTGCTTATGATACAACAAAAAAAAAATCTTTATTGGACTAAAGCATGCGAAACTGCAGGCCGAATTAACGTACTGTTTAAAAAAAAACATCAATGTCAACATGTCAACAAAAGTATTATTCAGGAGATTTGTGTTTATTGTGCTTTCGTCGGTGTTGTTCTGCTTATTTGTAATCACTATGTCCGATTTGGGAGCTCAAAAGTCCACTTGCATCTTCTGCAACATCGTCAATCACCTGGAGGACACACAGATATTGTATGAGGATGATGAAGTCTGCTGTTTTCGCGATATCAAACCAGCTAGCAGTTATCACGTTCTTACTGTACCTAAAAGGCATATTGAAGACGTTAAAGCACTCACGCCCGCTGACAAACAGTTGGGTAAGTTATAGCAGTAGATACATTTCACCGACGGGGTTGTCAAAGGGTATTGCAACTGTAATTCAGTCATAGGGTGCTCGCATGATGATACAGGTTTTCCTGTTCCGGCGAACCTTTACAAGTCGGTAATAATGAGTATAGGCCAGCCTACATAGAGTCGTTCCGTATTTTGTTATGTGTAGTGACCATGGGACCATAATTATGTGCATCTAATCACTTTACTTACCTGTAGGTGCTATACCTACTGTGTTTATGTAAACATCCATAGGTTGCATGAGTTGGAAAAGAAAATAGATTATCAGTCTTGATGATGGTTTCCCCAGTCGTTAATTAGTTTGTGGTACTGTGCCGTGACAATTAAAAACAAACCTTAATGACATTCATAGGAGTTATAGTTGGCCTCATCTAATAAGTGAATTCTGACAGGTCGACTGACGTGTGTGATAGTGTTGTATGGAAAACATTCGAATGCGTGAGAATCAATGTGTATGTGTAGTGTTTCGATTGAAGTCGTCATACATATGTTTTATCTCCCAATGGCAACTGTGATAGGCTACGGTAATACCATAAAAACATTAATTCATCAAACTGGACCGAATGTTATATATGTATAACTTTAAACATATAGGTACATGTGCAAAACATTCATTTTTATTCTACCACACTTACATTCGATTCAATAAGTACGTGTCCAAAATCGAAACGATTCAACTTGATAAATCAACAAAATATCACAGCACTAGATTATTGATGAAAAAGAAACACAAAGTATTCCATGTTTTTCATGGTCATTCTCAATGTGTCAGATTCACTTATGAGGTGAGCCAAACTATAGGTTTCATAGGTTCAGATGGATGGACTGTTGACATCGTAGCCTGATGATAGTCTGGTTATAATATGAAAATATTTGATTTATTATAGAATCGATTTATGAGTGATTGATGGTACCAACAATTATAGTCTTCAAAAATGTTTTATGAGCAACAGACAATGCATTCATGGTGTCAAAAACATGAAACCTATTTGTTAGCCATTCATAATATGTGCTGCAGAGCTTATTATATTTATTTTATGTAAAACTGCATAATCAAAATGTTGTCGCTATGATTTATGAAAAAAAAATCATAGGTTTAGTGTACACTCATCACAATATAACATACATGTTTATATATATAATTTTTATCAATGTGGTATCTTTGTTAATAATTGAGAAGTGGATGTTTTGTGCAAAAGTCTAATCTTAAAGTGGAAACTTAATTGGCTTAAGTTTTTAACAACCTTGTTTTTTTATTTTACACCACTTTTTTGGCTGACTATACAAGGCAAGAATTTTGTTGGATGTCAGCACGAAAGCATGCTATGTCAATTGTAGAGAAGCAAAATAATAAAAAATCTCAAGGAGGAAATTTAAATATATGTATCACTCAAATATATAGTAGCTCAAGGAAGGCAAAACAATGTCTGCAGGGTCAGCTAGTCTGTAATATAAAAATGAATCATAAAATGTTTTGGTAAGCACATAACTTGGGTACAGCTGGACCAATTTCTCTAATTATTTTTCTGTTGTGCTTATTAATGTCAGCAGAAAATTGTTATGGAAAAAAAATGATACACTGCTGAACGTACTACCTGGATGGATATTAATATTAATTTTTATTTATTTATTTACCAAGCTTACACTGTCTTAACAGTTACGACCTATATAATAGTGTAGCGAATATATTTACAAAAAAGCATGTGTTTTCTGCGCAGTTCAGTTTGAAGGTCTTCAAGTTGCAGGTGTATAGATACCTAATGAATGAGTGTGTTTCATCGTAGAACATATCGCTGCTTAACATCAGACAGGATGGTGGTCAAATGCTTGTTCACAGTAAAAAAATAATAATTATAAAAACCAAAAGTAAAATGAAAAAACGATTAGATATCTCAAACAATATACACAACGAAAAAAAATTTAATCAAAATAACAGATATAGGTACATGTACCTTCATATAAAAAACTTTAAATTAAGTGTAACTAATAACAAACATAGTTAAGACAGTACTATGTTGGGTCCACTACTTTAAAATAATTTCTATTCTACCATTTTTTCAGTTGACAAAATGTATGCAGTAGCAAAAGAATTACTAGTCAAGAATAATTTGTCAGTGGACGAAGCAAGATTTGGCTATCACTGGCCACCATTTCGGTCTGTCCATCACTTGCATCTACACACAATAGCACCAGAAGCTGAAATGAGCTATATAGCTCGGTTTATATTCATGAAGAATTCATATTGGTTTGTGTCGGTGAGTAACAACTTTTTAAGATCCACTTCCACTACACTCCTTTCTAGTTACACTAGAGCGTCTGTGGTCCAGTTGGTCGGATACTTGACTTGTAACCCGGAGGTCCCGGGTTCGAGTCCGGCTACTGGACGTGTACCAATGGGACTCTTTTCAGAGCCTATGTACGCAACGCAACGCTCGTACGGTGAAGGACAACATCGTGATGAAACCCGCACACCACAAGGTGTGTGAACCCTATATCGGCGATGGGCTCACCCTCTATCTAAGCCTGGGAATGTGCTTAGCAAGTGGCTACTCCGATTCCTCTCCATCAGATAAAGCCCTCCGGGATTAAATACGCTTGGTGAACCGTGGGCATTTGCTTTAGCAAGTGCCTCTGCCTACCCCGCTTTGGGATTAAAAGGCGTGAAGTGTATTTATTACCTTTACGTAACGCTTTAGTATGCCTACACTTGTTACGAAGCGCCATCTCTCCTTATTGCGCGTGTCTGAGCAGTAATACCTATAGAGTTGCTCCAGCCAACTAGAAGAGTTCCCGCGCTTATGCTTTAAGTAGGGAAACCCAGGATCCTCCATTGCTGGTGGGATCAACGAGGGGTTATGCCAGACTCAGACCCACTTGATGAAGCGATGAGACTCAAATGGCTTCGTTACTTCTCATTTTCAAAATTCATTTTTCGCTACAATTATTGTGTTAATATGGTGGAGTTAGTGTAATAATGTGCTGGTGATGAAAAATAATGTAGCGAGAATGAAAAGTAAAGGAGACGACTCCTATTTGATCAATTTGTTATTCCCGTGTAATGTTCCACGCAGCATTGAAATGTGATGGTCGGGTCGCTTCATCTACATTCATACATCTTTTCATACATGACCTCCGGTTTTGACTACTTTTCACGCCACCTTCGGCCAGGACATCACCAATCTGGTCAACATATGTCCTTCTGGGGCGACCTCTACTCACCCGGCCCATTACATCACCCATATAAATCTTTTTCGTCAATCGACTTTCATCCATTCTCTCCATATGCCCCAACCACCGAAGCATGCCCTTTTCAATCTTGGTCACTACGTCTTCCTTCAAACCGCAACTTTCCCTTATCACACTATTCCTTATCCTGTCATTCAATGTCACACCTTCCATGCTCCGCAATGACCGCATTTCTACGGCATTGACTTTACTTTTATGCTCCTTCTGCCATACCCAACTTTCACTCCCGTACATTAAGGTAGGTGCCAGTACAGCGTCATGGACAGCCAATCTTGCCTTTTTTTCATGACTTTCATCAAGACATGAATTGGCTCTCCATAACACTGCGAAGGGCACCGTTAACCTGCTTTTGGTCTGAGGGTATAATATGTTTTTTTGGAAGTAAATTAGAAATTAGAGTACAGGTTGTAATTTATCCATGTTATGATTTTTCCATATTAGCCGTAGATCTTCATCATCGACCGTTGGGCAGACGAGTTCTCTCATGGAGACCGCGTCTCTGCAAACGGAGTGTAGGACGCCCTCAGGCAAGGTGGACTGATGATATACGCAAGATGGCTGCCAGAAGCTGGACGCGAGAAGCCGAAAACAGATCACAGTGGCGTGCAATTGGAGAGGCCTATGTCCAGCAGCAGTGGACAAGTATGGGTTCATTATGATGATGATGATTTTTCCAACAAAGAGGCAAAGTAACTGGTGTGACTGTAACCGTAGGGAACTCCATTGTTCAATATTATTAGTACCTGTACTTAATTAAAATATTTTTCTATTTCAGCCCGAATATGTGGACAAGATGCTGGAGTCATGAAGAAGTCAAATTAACTATTTATAATTCACCCATAAATATAACAATAATTGGACGTAGTTACACAGAAAGAACTCAATCTACAAAAAGTTACTTCGGAGATGTTGAGCTTTAAAGTTGGATGCGCTATTGACCCGCCATACATGTGGATTGAGTCAGGGTACATAAAAAATTGGTTGTAGTGAACTTTTTTGTCTTAATGTTTTTTTATGTGATGGATATGTCTTAACTTAGCACCCTGGTATAGCTAACTCAATTTCGGGCAAAGTGTGAATTGAGTCCTTTCTGTGTAACTACGTCCAATTTATACTGATAGCTTATAATGAATTGATAGTAGATGTAGATCAATCATCCATAGTAGGTCATGGTAGGTATCATAAATGGACGATGATGCCCTCTTTTGAAGGCCGAAAGCGTGACGGGCGAGTAAAAATTTAACTGTTGTCCTACAGAAATAGCGTAATATTACATTTCTTTTCATGGAATTATGTGCTTTATAACTAGGCTAGTGCAAACTCTATGTGTATACAATAGGTACCGGTATTTAGGGGTCATAATTCAGTACAGCTTGATTGGGCCATGATTTAAGACAATAGAATATTTGGCAAGTTCCTACTTTACTTTAATGTTACTATGGAACCCACTGAAGCCACTTGAGCAGGTGTCAAATGCCCGGAAATCGACGCGCTCTGTTGAATTTGCTTATTGTATGAAAAGGGCAATTTTTTATTTATTCCACCAATATTGACAGAATTGAAACCAGTACTGGGATTATTGTAATGGGCTCAGTACGGATTTATAAGCAGTAAGAAGACTGGCTTGAATATCGGAATAATATTTACAAGGGAGGAATTCTACCTCACAAGAACTTAGATCTAAATATATACAACTACCAAACACGGCGAACTCCGTTTCGCCACCAGATGGCTTCGTTTCGTTTTCCCGCTTTTCTGTTTTTTTGAAATTTTTCTTCAATTTTCTTTGCTATAAACCTTACGGAGCCTGAGACCTTACCAACGAATGCAAAACCGTGGAAATCGATTCGGGCGTTCTGAAGTTATAGCGTCATGGAGGAAAACCCGACTTATTTTTATATAGTAGATAATAAAGTAGTTCGACATTCCTATAAAACGCCCTCAGCATCATTTAGTTCATTTGATCAGATAGGACGTTCACAGAAAATAACTTTGACGAGTAGAAACCCAATGCTATAGGAGTATGTATAAGAACAAAATTACAGGTTTTTTACTAACTTATTTTGTACTTGGGCTTAGCCAGATAAAGATTGATAGATTCATTCAGTATGGCTATATTTTGCATGCCTGTTCTATGTTTGTTTCTACTGACAAATATTAAGTAAATTAGCGGGGAATTTTCAGTGTCCTTGTTTCTCTTAGTTATGACAGATGGCGCTGTCTGTAGGGGGGATAAATGTCAACGAAATGACTTCAAGGTGTCAGTATTGAAGGTGACAGTTAATATTTTGACTTCTTTACCCAAATAATAAAAACACGTACGAAAACATAACTGACAGAAGTCACCCTGGTCACTACTAGCGACATCTAGATAAGATATTTTAGGAGTTTCAAAATTCCCTATTTGTGTAAAAAAAAAAACAAAATATCAGACCTTATGAAAAATGGTATAGTAATAGAATTCTCGTCGCCATTTTACGTTTCAGCGAATACGTCGGATAGCATATCGCTCTCTCTATCGTTTATCGGTCTGAGCTGGATAATAAATAATGCGCCACCTGTCACAACTAAAGGGCTTCACACACAGCAACTATAATGTATATTAATGTACGGTCGGCCAAGAAAATGGTCTATCAGTTTCGATGACAGTTCACTTTGTCACTAAAACATCAATAAGGTAGAGTTGGTATATTGTGACGAGTGAACAATGAACATTAATGTTTAATGACATTCATATGAGTTTCAACCTTAGGGTGGTAGAGCAGATTCTTGGCCGACTGTACATTACATCCCGGGATGTATAGCTTTTCATTATCTTAATGTATTACAGACACAACAGGTAATGTAATGCATCTTTCCCTTCATTTCATTGGCATACGTCCCGATTGACACTCTCCAGCTGCTAAAGTGTTAGAAAGTGTGTTCTTATTTTTAATGTTATATCTATGGACCCGCCGAATTACTTACTATTACTTTTCGAAGAGAGATACGGAAATGTATTGAGATGTATTAAGATGTATCGAAATATAAATGTATATTTTCGTGTCCCTCAGTATTTTAAGATTCGAAGATGTAAAAATATACATTATAGCTGTTGTGTGTGGTCTCCTGACGATTTCTTATCTTTACATTATAGCTAATGTGTGTAAAGCCCTGAGAAATAAGAGCCAGATTATTTTATTTTTTCAATATAGTTGATACGTTCTTTTAAGATCTATTGAAAAAGATGAGATAATGCGGATGTAACAAACAATCAGGGCTGTGAAAAATGGTATACAGGTTCACTGAATTTGTTTCCTTCCTTTGCTCAATTAATGAGTGCCTAAATGTGTCTAAATGTAATATTGATTACCAAAGATGTCAATAAAATATTCGTTTTCATACCTTTTGACTTTTAATGCAACGTCCATAGCTGATGAATGAAAGCGCGATGGCAAACAATTTATCAAGTCAAGTTAATGGATAGGGATGTTATACACTGAGAATTTATAAAAGTATGAAATGTGCGAAAGAAGATGAAATGCGAATAAATCTCCTATAATAATAATAATTTATTCAACATAAAAACACGCTGTTGTTTTATTAAAAATACAAATATTTTAATTAGAGAGCAACCTAAAACGGTACTACACGTTGCGCCACCTAGCGGGCGAAAAAAAAAGATAAAAAAAACTAAGTAAACTAAAAAAAGTACTATGGGGAATTAGGAATTTTCTTTGACGTTTTTCTGACATATTTTCGAGCGGAGAACTGTCATTTCTGTCATACTTTACAAAAAAAGTTTGACAGTAATGACAGTTCTCCCAAAAATCTGTCAGATGTTTATCTGACAGATAAACATCTTTGGTTTGTCAAAGAAAATTCCCCATGAACGGTTCCTTTGCTCTCATTTCACTGTGATCCAGTGGCGTGCACACCATACAGGCAAAAAGACACTGCCTACCTTAGTATTGTAGCTTCCCGACCTAATAATAGAGTTATTGCTAGATATTTTTTGTTCTACTCACGACATAGGCTAAGGAAGGTCCTGTGTTTTGTAGGTAACCTATATTTCGTAGAGACAAGTTACCTATACATAGGTGTCAATCCTTGGGGATTACTGCCTACCTTGTCGTAAAAGCCAGTGCACGCCACTGCTGTGATCCTTAGTTGAAAAGCTGCGCAAGATCGATGCGACTAAAAGAGTGAAGCAGACTTTGCCCAAAGGAGTGTCGGTAAATGAAATACAGTATATTTTATTCTATAAAATTTTATTTGATTTAAAAATCTAATACGTCTACGTCTTAAAAACTTCAATACTGTTTTGCTTGTAATTAACAATAAGATTTTTTTTTTAAAGAAACACGCTCTGACATGGTATTAAATGTTTAAAACGGGTATTAATTTGTTAATCTTCGCGCTATAATACCCGTTTTAAACTTTTAATTACAATAAGATTGCAGGATATGTAGTAAGTTAAATATTTTTCTTTCGGGGCAGTGAGATGCATCTGCTTAGGCGCTAGCTGTTGAATCGACCATACAACGAGTAGACGGCGCATCGTGTACGCGACTATGGAGATTTTTTATCCCGGATATTAGATTAAATTAAATTTGAAGCGTCTGTGGTCCAGTTGATCGGATACTTGACTTGTAACCGGGAGTTCGCGGGTTCGAGTCCGGCTACTGGACGTGTACCAATGGGACTTTTTCAGAGCCTATGTACGCAACGCAACGCTCGTACGGTGAAGGACAACATCGTGATGAAACCCGCACAACACAAGGTGTTTGACCCTATAACGGCGATGGGCTCACCCCCTGTCACGTTGGGTTAAATACGCTTGGTAAACCGTGGGCATTTGCTTATTAAGCAAGTGCTGCCTACCCCGCTTTGGGATTAAAATGCGTGAAGTGTATTTTTTTTTATTTATGTTACATTATCGGGACTATTAATATCGGTTTCTACTCGTTGTACGGCAACACTATGTGCTGACAATTTTATAAACTTATGACGGTTTTCATAAAGCACTCTAGTGCACAAAAATGTCAAGAAAAAACCTAGTATAAAAAGTAACTGGCATTAAAGATCCTAGTAGTGCCGTCACGGGACAACTTCAACGGGACTCCACGTACCTCATGAGAGCGAATACTGTTCTGGCAGTACATGTCCTAGTTCAAGCTTAACGTTGCTCGTGACCAGGGCTCGGAAACCTGTTCTTCTTTCAAACCGTTATCATGTTCTTGTAAGTGTGAACTGTCAATTTAGGTTTATTTCGCATCAACCCATTAACGCCCAGAAGAATACTTTCTCTTTAACCCTTAAACTCGCAATGTGGTTTTTAAACCACAATATAATATATACAATCGTTGTTTATAAATTTTCTATCGATGTAGATTAAGAACACGCCACGAAGTTATTGCTATTTATAATATGTAATTTTATTGCCGCCGTCATGCCTCTAATAAGTACAGTATGTATGGTTACATAAAAAAGTGGATCTTTAAGGGTTAATTGATTTTGACTTTTATAACCAAGTAATAGAGTTTAAAATAACTTGTCAGCCTCCGAGTACAGTGGGTGCTAATGGGTTAACCGGCTAATAAACCGGTTTATTATTTAGCGAATATTTAAAATCGTTTTTGGCATGATTAACCTTCAATAACCGGTATGTACCGGTTAATCTGACCTGAGAAGTATACAAAGTGAGGGTAGGTAGGTACTAGAATTGAAACTACCTTCAACATGTTTTGTGTCTATCTGCCACCGCCGCCGCTAATAGTGGTTAATTTTGTTCGAAATTCAGTTCTCTAAATGCTTGCGTTCGGACCAAAAGTTCGGAGTTTAACCGGTATAAAACGGTTAATTATTAACCGGATCTAAGCCCTGCTCATGACAAGAGTGAATGACAGCTGACTATAAATGAGCCAATCATCGGTTTAGCCACGCCTATTTATTATCTGAATTCTTTTGATGTAAAATGTAAGAACATTAACACTGTATTGCTAGTATGGTCGATGGCACAGGCCAAACAGAAAATTGGTAAGGAGCGTGGCAGTCAGTCTGTTCCTTGTTAAATGTACATCAGGATGCAAACTGTCACCTTTACTACCAATGTGACAGTTTGGATCGAACATACCCAGCTCAAACGAAAAACAACTAGACATGCAATCTGACGTTTAGAGTAAAACGAGACAACTATATTATGAAAAACATGCAGGAGTGAAAGAGTAAGAAAACATATCTTCTGTCCCTTACTTACTGCGTTACGCTTACTGGTTAATTTGGATCCAAATTGTCAAGTTAGTCGTAAAAGTGTCAGTTTGGATCCAAAAGTAAATCATTTTCAGAGACAGACTGAAGGTACGTGGCTTGCAAGTGTAGTTGTATTTTGTCTAAGATACCCAGCTCCGCAGTAAGGGACAGAAATATTATTTCGTACTCATTCACTCCTTATGTTTATCATATTTTTGTCTCGTTTTATTCCAGACGCCAGTTTTGGACTGCAAGTATTGTTGTGTTTGGTCCGAGCTAATAATAACGACATAAGATCTACGAAATCTGACAAGTAAACTTTATGGTTTATTCCCCATTAGGGTAGACCGAGGCGAATCGGATCACAAT
>SJJU01026061.1:0-12520 GCA_012932125.1 Conopomorpha cramerella | reverse complement strand
AAATACGTACCTACACTATTTAAATATATATATAGAAAAATAGATAAACACCAAGACGGCAACAAATACTTCAGCTCATCACAATATCATTACGTTTGAAGCGGGAATCGAAATCGGGACCGTTTGTACCAGGCACAAAGTGTCCTTCTACGTAAAACTATTCCTTCTCGGTTATCAAAGTAATGCAGATCACACGTCTCAATATTTCTGCCCACCTGACCGTAGCTTATTATATTAAAATGTATCATATTTCATTCAAGCCACAGTACATTAGCGGTCCATGGTTATATTAATAAAGATCTAGGTCACAAAGTGTACGGAATATTAGGTTTCTAAAACCACATCTCGCTTTAGCTTGACTAGGTCACATAGAAGAATGTTTAGTGCTCTAGAATATTCTTCGAATAGTAAAAAATACATATTGATCCCAAAGCGGAGTAGGCTACGCAAATACCCACGGTTCACCAACCGTATTTAAATTGATGTAGATGATGCAATGAGGAGGAAGGATGGGTGGTGGTATGAACGATGATGAACGTCGATGGGACGTTATTTGATTTACACGCCTTTTGATATGTCCTTCATAGTATGAGCGAAATTAACACGCCTAGAACGTCCGGTCACGAACCCACAATCTTCCGACTGTAGGTCCATGTGCCCGAACACTAAGCTACACACACTCTATTCTTCGGATACTGCTAGTAAAGCTAGATTCAAATAAATTTAATATTTTTTCTCCCAGTCGTTAATCGAATTGTACGAGTACGAATTAATCCCACAGTAGCCGGAGTATAATGAGAGATTTAATTCGACTGATTTGCCAGATTCACCAGATTTCAATAATAATTACAGACGATGAATATCAGTTAATGAAAACCAGGTATCCTGGTCCGTGGAATGTTTGGCGTTTGGAATAATCCAGACAAAATGATACATTACCGTAAAAGAGGATGATTAAATTCATGGAAACACACAATTCTAGTGTAGAATTCTAGAATTAGCACTGTTCTTAAAAAAAGGGTTAACCAATACTGATTTTATGTAGAACTATTAATTTGAACCTGCATTCTAAACCATTCTCAGAACTACTTTCAATTTTAATTCCATTTGCACTAAATGTTTATTGATACTAGTTGCTTTTGAAAGTTTCATCATCATCAGCCACATGACGTCCACTGCTGGACGAGGGCCTCCTAGAACGTTTCCATTATCATTTGGGGGAAATGGCAATAATCGCCACGCTTGGCAGACGTGTTGGCGATCGCAGTGGTGTTGTGGTTTAATTCACAGAGGGAGCTGCTGCCCGTACTCTAGAGAGTTCCCTCGGTCGCCTCTTACGACCCCCACGACGAGGTGGTGACAAATGTATTCTATTCGCCGTCGCCTTTTGAAAGTATTTTTATGTTATTTTTGTTGGATATGATAATTTAAAGACATTATAAAGAATGTGACAATAGATCATCTCAAATTTCAACATTAAGTCGTAAAGGATGAATTATTTTTAATTTAAACGTTCAGAGGCAATGAAAGTGACTCTTAGCCACACAATTTGATAACCAAATTTTATACAGAAGGGTCCCTCATGCAATTTAATTACTTACCTAAGTAAGGGCTCTTGGCTTCCCTGCGCTTCTATGTTAGTCAAGAGGTGCACTTTGGCCTGACATTCAATCAACGTGGAATGCTCTCAATTTTATGAGTGCATTTTAATGCAATTCACACATTAGCATGAAAAATACACTAAATGATAAACATTATAGACTGGATAAGACAGCTTGTTTAGGATAATGATAAACTGTTGATAGTTCTAATTCTATGATCATAATAATAATTGTGTGAAACGCATAATCCACACAAAACAACACTACAATATTTTTTACTCATAATCGTAACCACTAAAAGTAGACACTTAAAGTTTGGCATTTAAGTAAGGAAACATTATGTATTTGTACTATACCCAACATGTTACAGTTTATTTAAATTCTGAACTGTACGTGGAACGCAGGCCGTTTTACTAATTTCCTATAATCCGTCACACATGTCGAAAACGCACAAGATAAAAATATCTCACAAAACTATTTAAAGGTAGAACTCGATGCACCGCATCGGCGCGGTGTTCATTTTACTCATAAATCATTTAAAACAAAATGTTCGAGAAGATGTCACAGATACGATTAGTACTGATAAGTAAAGCGACTTCGACATGAACAAGAAGTAGCAAGATACCATACGTTTTCTTTTGCAAGCCATTGAAGCCCATCCTACCTGGTTAAGCTGCGATGCGCACTTGTACCTTTGCTATTAGGTAGGTAACTTTTCATCCGTGATTTGAATAAGAAAACTTTATAACTTATTATCAAGGATTTTCTACAATATCTGTAAATGTATTCAAGTTAAATTCGTTTTGACACGCCAACACGAAATTCGTTTTAATCCCTCGCCACTAAGCATCACATAAAGTAGCCAGAACGCTGAAAACTAGCCGTACGTACTATGTTTGCGCAATAAATAATAACGCCACGGGAACTTCAAGTGTTAGCACATAATAAAACAAGGTAGCAAAGTTTTAATTGGCGTACAATTTGCCGGGCTCTCTATGCCGGTACAGAACATCAGTCCGTTTAATGTCGGCCTTGTTTTAAGGGCAAGTTGGAACGAGAGAAGTTCGCGGAGACTACAGCGTCTGTGCTATTGAACACTGCATCCAACTGCCGTTAATTGCTAGAGTTGTTCATCAACTGTGTGACCGTTGACTGAATCTGTTGGTACGTACTTTCCATGATAAAGTTCAATGATGTCACTTTATAATTTGTTATCTAGAGGTAGATAAAGTTGGTGCCTCTTTTTAAGCGACTTATAAAATGGTGGCGGTTCTGTTACGTCTGTATGTATTTTTTTTTATGTAAGATAATCGATATTTCCGTCAATTATTCCGGATTTAAATTGTTGTTTTGTTGATAAGAGTTCTTCTGATCTATTATCATCGAAGGCCGAGAACGTCATCTTAGTCACCTTATATTAAACTCACATTCCGAAAATCTAGTACGGTAAAAGACAGAATTTCTTCAAACTTTAATAGGTAATGTCTCGTAATTAAAGACGTAAGTTTTTTATGGGAAAAAACCTACTCAACGGATTTAAAGATACTTAATACCAAGAAAGATCAAAACCTGGATCGTGGCTAAGGCTACATTTTATCCCAAAGTTCCTAGAGGAACTGGAGACGCATGGCGCAGCTAATTGATGACCAGTTTATTATCACAACAACCTTTCAGCATCCGAATATTCCCTAGGGCGAAATTTTCATACCTGGTCTTAATTTTCATCTTCAGTCATGAAAATAAACACTTTTTAGGATAAATTTCATATACCTTTGGTAACTATAATACTTATTATGTGTAACGTCATCATCATCAGCCAATATTTGCCCTGGACATGGCCTCTCCAATTAGTAACATGACAAGGAAAAATAATCCTTCTTGTGTTGATATGACTTTTTAGTACGTGATGACATCTACACATGTTTTTTTTTAAAGTGAAACATGAACAGTCGACGTATGAAAAAATAATTTACGAAAAGGTCAAGAGTACTCTTCGTGAACTAGCATACTCAGGGACTCGAGGTTCCGCAGCAATTATGCTACGCGCTAAAAAATATTAAATTCCTGAAATTGTTATGCTTGAAACTACACAAGATATTAACTTAAAACAATTTTCATGAAATTTACAATGTTTTACAAATTAAGTGTACCTATAAGGATAATAATTCAAATATTATCATTTTGAATATTTACCTCGGAGTACTTACTTCAATTTACATTTTTTTATTTATCATTTATCATCTTACACTAGGTACAAATCTTCATCTTTACTAGGTATAAATAGCTTTTTATACACTTTTTTAAATACCCCACAATAAAATCTTAGAATTTTACATAAGAAACACTAAAAGCAATAAGTGAATAAAAATATAACAAAAAATAGAAACAAAAAAACAGTCAACAACAAAACTCCATTTTTAACAAGTATATTTCGTTCAAAATCATCGTACCATTTTCAATTAAAGAGTTTCGGATTACCAAAGTCTTTCGGTCATTTGGACCATTTAGTGGGACTATGACCAATTACACTAATGACAAGGCTTGCTCCTTTACAGTTGTCGGCCATGATGAGCCTAATTTCGGCTCAGTTACTAATTGACCGCATTGCTTATTATCATTCCAATAATACAACCGCTTATTTGTAAAATGGCAGACGTCTGTGGATACCATGCTATGCTAGCATTTGGGTAATTAAAATTAGCTCCATTATCTAAGCTTCTTTTGTAACATCTTTTATGCATCATCACTTCAAGCACATACTATGGATTTCTATTCGCGTATCATCTGACTTGACTCTTTTGTTTTATTCATATTCGCCGGTTTCGAGCACTTATCACGACGTTCCTTTTCGTTACGGAATCCCCGGCTAGGACGATATAATGTGCTACTGGAACGGCCTCTACTGACCTGGCCCCGTAAATCACTCGTGTAGGTAAATCTCTTTCGTCAATCGACATCTCCATAAGCCCAGTCGACTTTCATTCAGCCTCTGTTTTGTACCTACCTACTACTTTTTGCTTTTTTCTTTTGATTAATAGAGAAGAAAGTGACATACGACGATCAGCATGGTGGGAATCTGCTTCTGGGATGACGGTCGCGGGATTTCGAATCCCGGCAATATTATTATTAGTGATGAGCTGAGGAATTTGTTGTGTGAGTCTGTGTAGTTTATGTGTGTACCTATATAAAACTTTGTTTCTGGTCAACTGTCCGTGTCTGAAATTTTCTGGGATTTCATCTATCATCATCATCATCAGCCCATACTTGTCCACTGCTGGACATAGGCCTCTTCAATTGCACACCGTTTCATCTATACACAAGGCTAAATAAAAAAACATTGGCGAAACTAGGAATAGTCGCTCAGCCTAATACTTAACAACTTTCTCCAAGGAACCCGAAGTCAAAAACCAAATAAATATTTTATCTCTGCATACAAACTTACCGATGAAATTGCTTTGTATGAAGTGATTTCTTTTTCGTTTTTTGAAGTAAAGTTCCTTGGGGAAAGATGTCTGGTTTTATAGGTGAAATTACATTCGATTCTAGTTTCCCCAACGTTTTTGATTTAACGTTGTATATTAAAAAAATGTGTTATTTACACTACGTATATAATTCAATAACGGCTAAACCGATTTGGTTGGTGAGGATGTAGCTTAGAACCAAGAGACGGACATCTGATACTTTTTATCCCGATCCTGTGGGACGCTTCGCTCTATAGAGTCATCATAATCATCATCATCAGCAGCACATATATGTCCAGTGCTAGGCGAAAAAAAAGAAAAAAGAAATCAAGTGTATGAATTCGCGGAGCGTCCACTAGTTATATATATTTAAACATGGAAACTTACAATCAAAATGCACACACAATAACAGTACAATACATCCGTAGCAAATATGCAGGAAAACTTTTCCCCATAGTTCGGTAACCGCATGCAGCGGTGAACGCTGTTATTCAGGCTTCATAAACATTCTTTATTGGATACCGTCGGTATCGGCGAGCGCCGTCGGCGACACCTAGCGGCACACGAGCGAACCACACCAGTCGGATACACAAAGACGGTACCCTCACCCCTAAACTCCCTTTGCCTACGGGTGAAAGTTCCTCGTCATCATCAAAGGGGGTTCTGCTATGTGAGTTTGCAATTTCTGAAATGACACGGGGTTTTCCTTTGCCGTCTGTGAACTACCTGCTTTAACTCCGATGTTGTACGTCGCTGAGATTTAGTAATGCGATACAAAATTCTGTATAATAATTCGTGTAAGCTATCTTTGATTTAAGGCTATATTATATTTACATGATTTGGTTTAAGACGTTTAAATAATGGTACCGAACTGTGTAGGTGGGTAACAAGGGTTGGGCATGCCGTTGAGTAGTTTTTTTTTTTTAATTACAGCATGACCAATAATTTTCATTCTTTTGGCGTAAATCTCAATTGACCACCTGAGGTATCATTACTGTCCCGAATCGTTGTAGCCATCGTAAAAATACGAGTATCCTAGCAGGTTACAATAATTACCTATGTTGTAATGGAAACTGTTTAGCAACGAAAATTTTATTGGGCAGACAAATCTGTAATTTAGGTAGGTACTTACGAAAAAGAATCCAAATCCAATTTCGTAATACATGAATAATGCCTATCATTTAGACAGAACAAAAGCTTATCGTATTGAAACGGGGCAAATTAGAGGACACCAATCATCATAATGCAGCGAAACCGATAAGCAAACAGTGAAGCTCTCTATTGGAACTCGGATAAATGCGCATCAACCACTGAGCACGGCTCCTTGTGTTTGAATACAAATGGAGCGTTTATCCCTCGGAGCCAATCTGTATGCAGATGAGGGTCCATTCAACTATTCTCGTTAGTTGCTCATTTACCAAACGTCTGCATTATCACACCGTTCCAAGTTACGTCCGAACGTCTGTTCCGTAGACATTTTGGTAATTTCGTTCATCTATTTGAAAATCATCATTTTATATATCTGTATATAATCCTATATATATACGATTATAGGCAGATTGCCTATACAAAATGTTGTAATTTATAGTAAGCAATGAGTAATCTACTCAATAATGAAATGATTGATTAATTTAGATTAGATAGTTAATATTTTGTTGTATATTAGGGCGTAATTATCTTCACACAAGGAAGTAGTTTTAGATCTGATGGAGATATCTTGTGATCACAATGCCCACAATAACTTATGGAGATTTTCAATATCAATGTTATGTTTAGATCACAACAACAAACAAGTTTATTTTTAATACCTTTCGTAAGATAAGAACTAAGAGCTATTCAGAGTGAAGTAGTAATTATGCTATGCAATGTACAGAAAACGCATGTTTTTGAAGTTTTGTTGTTTGAAGTGATAATAGCTACATCAGGTTTCTAAAGGATTTGCTTCCCTCGTGTTTCTCTCACGAAGGATTATGATATTAACGTGAATTTCATCTCGTACCTAACCATTTAATAATACTACTCTACTATTATAACGTTGCAAATCCTAGTTCATCGTCGACAATATCGCGTATGTACATTAGAATTTCAACATAGGAATTCTCTATTTGAACACTACGAGAAGTTTCCCTAACTCGTACTGTTACTTCCTTATTATGGTATTTAAACTTTACACTAATAGCTCAAATACGTAGAATAATTAATAGACGTGCATTGCTCGCTCCCTAGACACATAACAATGAACTTGTGTGTTGAAATGCTAGTACAATTGAATCATAATTGCGGGCATGCACTGAGAGATTCCTCGGAACTAAATTTGGAAGTAACTTTACCAAATTCTGAGCAGAAAATCATATATAACAAAGGAATTTGAGGATTAACATGACATGGTTTCTTCTACACGCAATTTTTATTTTATAACTACGTTCCATATGAAATGTTTGAAAGATTTCACGAGTACAAAACATTTCTCATAATAACAGAGACGCACGTTCAATTGAGTTGGTACATCCAAGGTTATGATCCCTAAGGAAGGCAATTAGTGGCGAAACGACCGGCTATTGGCTAAATGAACTACCAATCAAATCCTTTAAATACCAATCACGGACTGAGTTCAGATGAAATAAATATTCAAACACTTACATCAGTGATGAAGACAAACGAGTAGACACAATAAGCAAGATATTCGTTATGAGTCACGAATAGTATAGTCTCATTACTGTGTTATTCAGGTACCTTTTGGTACTCTATTGCCAAAGCAAATACTTAGGTTAAGATTTAATTTGTTTAAAAATGATTCCAATGGTTACACCCCGAAGGTGGTCTTGGATCTTTCCGATGGCCATCACTCGCAACCGACTTACCAATAAACGCGCTGTCTCTTAGCAAAAGTTATTACAGATCTATTAATTTGTACTGGTTATACTGTATTTGACATACAACTGACAGGTTGAGGTTGTTAAATCATGACCTCAAACAAAAAATGGGTGAACAGTAGCATAATATCACATTCGTCTTTTCGATTCTAAATAGTATATTGTTTTGAGACAAATCAGTTATAATTGAATCTCGACCAGTGAACTACGGAAACCATAGAACACACTAAGGTTCTTACGTTCTCGGTCACTTCAATAACGGAATCAACGCAATTAATATTCGGTCGAAACCAATTGCCGGCCCGCACGAGAAGGAAGCTTATGCAACCTCTCCGATACAATCGATTGCGACATTTATAACGATGGTGTTAGAGCTTCATGTTGTTTGGCTATGTTGTGGCTGTTCCACATTCAACCCTCGCACGTCAGACGCCCTGTCTATCTGTATCATCGTCGGTGAACAACACCAGCAAGGATTAATGACAACGGGGAGGTACAAAGGGGTCAGGCGGACGTCGACGGCAAATGTCAAATAGGACCAGATGCCTTACTATGAAGTATTAAAGTAATATTGCGTCTGTGTGACAGTGACAGAGCTACACCACTCGTATAGCGCTATCTCTATCACGTAATAAATAAATAAATATTTTATAAATATTTTACAACAACACACACATTGCCTTCATCCCATGTTAAGTAGCTTAAGCACTTGTGTTATGGAAATCAGACAACGAAATATACTTACTTAAATACTTTTTTTCTTTCTTTTAAATACATACTTATATAAATAAAACACCCAGACACATCCAACAAGTACTCAAAAGCTCAACACCTAAATACCTGTCAGCGGTGGGAATCGAACCCACGGCCCTATGGAGCAGAGGCAGACATGCTGACCACTACACCAACGGGCCCATCAAACGTAATGTAAACAATAGAACTTTTAAGATGTCATGGTACGGCTGAGCCATTGAACAGTTGCCGTATGATATTGAAATGCCAGACGTCATTTACGATCCAAGTGTAATAGCAACAACGGTCAAGCTCTTAATTGGTTCCGAGTAATACTGGTTCGCGGTTTTGGAATTAATTTTAATTTTGTCGTTTGTATTATTGGACGAGATTGTCGGCGTTTTTGTTTTTAAAAATGGTCCGTGTAGCATTTCAAAGTACCTAAAGTGTTTTGATATTTCATTGCTTACGTACAAACTTTCGACTACGTAGAAATTTTGCAGTGATGGAGTGTAGGAACGATCACATACGACGTTTTTGAAAATGACTAGATAATTAACATTTTATACACATGGATTGTCAAACTTTATGCGATTGCTGATTAACGGTCCGTTTAAAAAGCGCCCAGAAGCGCCGGCATTTTTAACTGTTCTTAACTAAATATCTTTAACATATAAGAGAGGGGAGTAAAAGTCCTGCTACCACTGCTGTGGGAAACGAACCAAGGTAAATAATAAAAAAAAAACTAACTTAAAAGTACGAATAGGTATAAGTAAATACCCACAAAATAGTTCTAAATTTAATATTGGATACCATGTAACTAAGGAACACCGTAAATTCAATACTTAAGTTTGTTATAGCAGTTGTTTACGGTAGTTACGAACTGTCATATACGCTCTTGGTTCGCTGTCTACCTAAGGATGTAGACTCTATGTAAGCTGAGCTACACAGCACTACAACTTCTACGAGACTAAAGTTCACAGGATACGTGTAAAATGTATACGTCACGTTGGCTACTGACTGTACGGATTTCATGCAATTAAGCACGCAGAAATGGGGTGCTGTAACTGGATCATGAAGCACTTTCAAGTGCGGTACAAGGACTAGACAAGATACCAAACTTTGATGTACAGTCGGAGATAAACTACCGTGTGTCAATCTGATTAAATCCTACGTTACTGCACTCCCCATTACATGAGACAGCTGGTGTACTTTGCTTAGTAAACACTACCTACATAGTAATGTCACTCGCTCATTACTTGTCACATTAGATTGTCCATGGTGAGATATAGGCTTATCCATTGCTAATTGTGCCCTGCAGTTCATCCCGTTTATTCCATTCGGGAATTCCAGAGTGAAATATGTATAGTGTTGTGACGGCGAATAGAGTTGTTACTCTTGAAAGAAAAAAGAAAGAAAATCAAAGACCCAAAAGGTTTTCTTTTGTAGTTATAATAATTCTTAGGGAAGGTTTATATGTGTACCTAATACATACATATGACAATAGAGTAAGACTGTCAATCATGTATATTGGCAAAACAACGTTTGCCGGGTCAGCTAGTTAAGTACCTTTCATATTCTTATCGACATCGATGATTTTTTTCCCCAAAACATTTTTGGCCGCACCATCCCAACAACCCTCTCTTTTATATTCTCCCCGAAATTTTGCAGAGTTCGGTGCTTTTATTAAAATTGGGCCAGCGTCAAATGTTCCTATCTAATCTGCACTTGTCCCTCGATTGAGAGGCCTCGCAGCTGTTGCCTGGCAAATGCCATTCCTATTTTTGCAATGACCCGACTGGCCATTCTATCTTTGCTTTGTTGAGTAAATGGTATATCTCGGAGACGTGATAGGCAAGGCAAATCTTTTAATAGTCAATCGATCGGACATGAATAAAAAATTTCATGTAGGTACTTACCGAGACATTTTGTAAGCGACGAAAAAAGGAGGTTTGTTAATTCGACTGTATAATATGTATTTTTTACCGAACCAATTTTGATGTTTTTTTTTAGAAAGGAGTTCTTTCGAAGGTAGCACCTTGAGCGTGAGAAGGAAATCAGGGGTTCATGATAGCAGACCAGATAAATTGTGAGGAACCTTAAAATATCTTAGAGGCAACTGTTTGAACAGTTATCCCACAGGTTAACTTAAATTAATATGTTAAATTTATATTCTTTATTTTTCTTAAGTATTGGTAAAATTAAAAACTGAAGGTAAAAAGGTTTTTTTTTTGTAGAATAAAAAAACACTAATATAATTAATTTGACATGTTTTATATACAATTTTAAAGAAAGAGCACTGTTTAAGTTGTAGGTAAGACCACTAAGATAACGTATCTGTATAATTAGGTAATAACTAAAAGGAATGTTTATGATTCTGGATCGAACATAAAAAACATATCTAAAGAATGTTATAAAAACGGAAGATCGATAAATCTCGGTTCTACTAAAAGTTTTGACTAAACCAATCAATAAATGCTTAGACAGGTTATGAATATCGTGTAAATACCACATTTAATTGCAGGATGACAGCTACAATAGTAATTCATGGAATTACGGCCCAATACGAGACAAAATATTTCCGAGTAGGTGGACGGAAGGCTTAATATGGCTTATCACATTTTTCGTCAAACTCTATTTAATTATTTACTATTAATAGTGAGTGATATAAATAAAGCTGATATTATAAAGATAAATTATTTGTTTGTTTAAATTTTATTGAATATGCTTCAAAACTATTGCATGGATTTAAAAAAATCTTTCACCAGAAGCTCCACTACCCTTAGTGACAGTTGCGATCACTCTATGAAGGTTATACAAAAAGGACTAAATGACCATTGGGTTACAAGAAAGAGGTGGACAAA
This sequence comes from Conopomorpha cramerella, assembly GCA_012932125.1. NCBI lineage: Eukaryota > Metazoa > Arthropoda > Insecta > Lepidoptera > Gracillariidae > Conopomorpha > Conopomorpha cramerella. The sequence goes on along the minus strand of SJJU01026061.1, from coordinate 989 downwards.
ATCTTGGGATCACAAGCCACACGCTTCGGCCACATTTAGCATACTAAGAAGTTTATAAGCCTTCAGTTATAAGTTGCTACTACAGATGATGTTGTGTTTACAACTCAAGTTAGCATGGGATTAAATGGATCAATGTGTTACAGAATAACATTAAAATGTTTCGTAAGTGGTTCTCTGTTTTACTTGTAGTAGTTGTGCAACATGCAATCGGAATAAAACCCACAATCATATCATTACAAAGTCGCCTCCCGTTGTCTGTCCCTATGCATACATATATGCTTAGATCAATAAATGTACATAACGAATTTTGATATTAGAGGAAGCTTTACTTTTATAATACACTAGCTGACCCGGCAAACGTTGTTTTGCCCATATACTTATAAATAGTGTTTGTCAGCTATTATATCCATGTATTATACATATAAACCTTCCTCAAGAATCACTCTATCTACTAAAGGAAACAGCATCACGATCCGTTGCGTAGTTTTCAAGATCTAAGCATACATAGGGACAGACAGCTTTGTTTTATACTATGTAATGATTCATACAATGGCAACAATGTTTAAAATGTGTTTCGGCAAAACTAAATTTGCCGGGTCAGCTAGTTTTGTAGAGGTATAAAACAAAGTCGCTTCCCGCTGTATGTCTCTATGTACGCTTACATATTTAAAACTACTCATCGGATTTGAATTTTCGGAATGCCTTCAAAGGCAAATATACCTTATTATGTATAATACATGTTAGTAATGTTTATTGGCAAAACAACGTTTGCCGGATCAGCTACTGTGAAATACACATATCAAAAGTGTGTAGGGATCAGTACATTTTAGAAGATTGCAATCAAGAATATATTTTACAAAAACTGAATTCATTCATAATTTATTCAAAATGTGGTGATAAGTCATTGATACAGGCATGGGGAATTAGGTAGGAGCCCAATCCAGAAGATTAGATTTGATTTAAATAAATTAGATTTTTTTAGAGCTAAA
>SJJU01026058.1:0-15943 GCA_012932125.1 Conopomorpha cramerella | reverse complement strand
GGAAACGAAAAAATGTTTTTCAACTCCACACAACATATATGGACATATACAGGGAGTAACCACAGTGGCGTGCACTGGCTTTTACGACAAGGTAGGCAGTAATCCCCAAGGATTGACACCTATATATAGGCAACTTGACTTCACGAAACATAGGTACCTACCTATCTACTCGCCCACAAAACACAGGACCTTCGGTAGCCTACGTCGTGAGTACAACAAAAAAGTATCTAGCAATAACTCTTTTATTAGGTCGGGTAACCAAAATACTAAGGTAGGCAGTGTCTTTTTGCCTATATGGTGTGCACGCCACTGAGTAACCAAGTCCTGCAGTGAGAATTGAAGGGCCTATAGAGAAAGCGTTTATTAATGGAACAAAATAGAGGAAATTAAGAATATCTTAATATAAAGGAATTAAACTACTTATCGAATTTCATGACCACTTGCTGTTTTCGATATCAATACAAAACGCCGGCCATTCCTTGAGTAAACAATGAAGGAATTGACTTTTGAAATACTAAGAACGACGATTACCAGCGACATCCACTTATGAATTATTGTGTTATTAATTAGTGATTGTTTCACATTCGATGAACTACATAGCAGCATCACACAAATATGTCAATAAATTCACAATAAAACATAATCATATCAACATGTTTTGGTTGTAGATTGGTGACATGTAACCGTCAATCAGACGTCAGAAACTAAACATAGATTGATTCACAGACAATCAGAAAACTGCCATTGAAAAAAAATATACGTTATGTATGGGGGCAGCTGATGGAAACCAAGCACGTGAGCTTTATTGTAAGCGATTTATTGATGGGAGACCAGAGGCGGAACAACGTAGGTTGCCTTCCAGCGACTGTTTCCGGAAAATGGTTATGCGGCTTCATCGGTTTATTTAGAGGAAATAGGCCCGAAGGACGACCAAGCAATCGGGAACAAATATGGAAGAGGCAGTATTGGATCACTTCCGCATAAATCCATGAACGAGTACTACAATTCTTCAAAGCCGAGCTGCTACAATGCTTGGTGTCCCTCATCATATGAGCAGGGATTCTATGCTCAAACGAACACGCCTATGCATTGCTGCTGAAGGTGGACTTTTTGAGTCTTTTTTGTAATAGCTTTTACTATTTTAAATTTATATGTACTTTTACTGTATTACAGATCACAGTGGCGTGCAATTGGAGAGGCCTATGTCCAGCAGTGGACAATTATGGGCTGATGATGATGATGATGATGATGTACTTTTACCATTTATTTAATAATAATTTTTAAGTTTTGCATTTTAAACACTTGTGTTTTGTAATGTGGCCATTAATTAACTTGAAGCATGTTTTCATGTTCATTAAAGTCCATGTACACTAGATTAATTGTCACTGCAGGATTTGGTTATATTGTTGTTTGTTTATATTGTTATATTGTTCAAGTGGTTCATATTGACGAGCCAAACAACGTTACTAAGACCATTGCTCAGGGTCGTTGTACGCCCAGTACATTTAGATTTATTTACAACGCTATAAACAAGCCTTTGACCACCATCCTGCCTGATGTTAAGCAGCGATGTGGTCCATGGAGCGCACACATTAATGGATAGTGTAGCCGTTCTCCCTGGGTGAGCGAGTGAGAGACATTCACTTTTCTAATAGTTAAAGATAAATTAGTAGTTGTACCTCTTCGTCGCGTATATCCTTGAGGGTGTAGGACACGACAGTGATGCCCATGTTGATCAGGTCGCTGGATGCCACCTCGAACACCTGCAAACGTCGTTACACTGTTTTAGTACAGTCGGCCAAGAATCTGCTCTACCACCCTAAGGTTGAAACTCATATGTCATTAAACATTAAGGTTCATTGTTCACTTGTCACAATATACCAACTCTACCTTATTGATGTTTTAGTGACACAGGAAGTGTCATCGAAACTGATAGACCATTTTCTTGGCCGACCGTACCATACACAAGAATAGATATCTCAAATGAGAGCATCTGTGGTCCAGTTGGTCGGACCCTTGACTTGTAACCGGGAGGTCCCGGGTTCGAGTCCGGCTACTGGACGTGTACCAATGGGACGCTTTTTCAGAGCCTATGTACGCAACGCAACGCTCGTACGGTGAAGGACAACATCGTGATGAAACCGCACACCACAAGGTGTGTGAACCCTATAACGGCGATGGGCTCACCCCCTGTCACGTTGGCTTAAATACGCTCGGTGAACCGTGGGTACTTGCTTTAGCAAGTGCCTCTGCCTACCCCTCTTTGGGATTAAAGGCGTGAAGTGTATTTATTTATTTATTTTATATCTCAAATACTAAATAACTTAAAGAAAAAGAACCGACTTCAACCAGTAAAATTTGACATACATATATTTATTTGACATACATGTACTGGTTGATGGTTGTATGGTGTATAGTTTTCTCGTGGATGCCATTGTCGGAACTGAACCAAATTTACATGGGACCAAACGGGAAGCACCAGAAACAAGGGCCCCGAAAATACCCCCATTGAAAGTTGTTGATTCGAGGCCGAGTACATACTAGGGCTTGTTATAATGCAAAACTCATATCACTAGACTATGTAATGCACATAATGGTGAAGGAAAATATCTTGAGGAAACACGCATACACAGGTATGCTGCCTTATGATAAGCGTTAGGGGGAAAACCAGACGTGACTCATGCGTTACCGTACAAAACTACTTGACGATAATGTTCCGTCGATATTTCTATACCAATATTATAAAGAGGAAAGGTTTGATTATTTTTGTTTGTTTGTTTGTTTGAATTGAATAGGAATGAATGAATGAATGAAAATGAATGAATCTCCGAAACTACTGGAAAGAATAAAAAAAAATCTTTCACTGTTGGAAAGCTACAGGAATGGGGATTGTTCACATTTTTTAAGTGGTGTTTTTTACAGTATTTTCTGAAAATATAGACCATTTAAAAAACTAATTTGAATATTTTTGTATAAAATTGTCTAATTACATTTTAATTAATTTTTAAAGCTTAGACCGGAAATACGTCATCATTGCGTTGAAAGAATACCGTCATCGTAGCCAGAAAAAAATAACATGATTGACACATCTATAAAATGACAGTGACTGTCAACCTACATAATATTACGTAAACAAGAACCGAATAAAATAGTAGGTTTTCAAAATATTTGCAGTTTGTTTTGTTACTCCCTTCTGTCACAGCTGTCACACGACAAACTTCAATCAACTTGGCACTTCAGTTACTTTTTTTGCTTTGGAATACATTCCTATGGGCTGAGCTATGACGTCATAGTCTTCAAATAAAAGTTTAACTTAAAAGTTAAAAATAATTTCAATCCATGAATATTTTGTAAATCTGATTCTTGATAATGGTTAATTAAGGCTATTCCTCGAAATGGTTTTCGAATTGGACATCTTGAGAAAATTATGAACAATCCCCATTGGTGTTCGTTAGTCTCGCTAAAACTCGAGAACGTATGGACCAATTTCGCAATTTTTGAATCATACGTGGAAGTTCAGGGAAGATTTATAAGGTGTATTCCTTCCAATACGCGGGGTACAAAGGGAAAACAAGTGTTTGCCGAGACAACTAATAGGTACCTAATGAACAAGTGTGCTCCATCGTAGACCACATTGCTGCTTAACATCAGGCAGGGTGGTAGACAAACGCTTGTTCTTTATTATAAAAAAACTAGTTTATTTATATTTATTTAGACATTTTGTCCCGAATTATGGACGGGAACAGTATACAGTGCGCGCAAAAACCATCCACGTACATCTAGTACAACATGTTACCTATTACATGTTGTTATGTATCTTCCAATAGACAATATTGCGGAAAAGTGTGTGCATTCATAACACAACCCTATTACACTGGAAATAGACGACACATTTGAAGGAAGCGAATCGCTCATTGACCGCTTAGTTGCAGCTAAGTTCTATGATGCCGCCTGTTAAGTAGTGCCTATGGAAAGATCGCGCGGGCACCGTGCCAGAATGCGATAGTATTCTTTGAGCGTCACTCAGACAGGCCACTTGTGCGATTTGAGCATAACCTTGAGACACTAATTCGACTCTATTTATATATATTAATAAAACTAGATGTTCCTTGCACTATTTTATGACTTTTATTTTTATGTATTTTTTGGTGTAACTGCATGCGATGACGAATGACAGAGATGAATGGCGAAAGGAAACGTGTTGCGCCTACCACACCTAGTGTGGGATAATGATTGATAATTTTTATGGATTTTTTTCTATGTGTCGATATCTCACTATCCTTTTTATTATTATTCAAACCATCCTTGCTTTACGATGTAGCACGCTTCCTTATTATATTCCTACTACAACTCACCATTTTTGTTTTGCCATAAAAAGTTGCCTTTGTACCCCGTGTATTGGAAGAAATACAACTAGTAGATGCATAAAAAATAGATAGTTAGCCGTAGCCGATTCTCAGACCTACTGAAAACGCATATAAAATTTGTTAAAAATCGGTAAAGCCGTTTCTGAGGAGTACGGTAACTAGCATTGTGACATGGAAATTTTATATATGAGATATTGATTGATGATTTAGCCTTTTTGAGACGTGAACACTGACGGCACGGATGACCCACGAGCTCAAAAGTCGCACAGCGTGCTATGGAAAGGGATCGAATCAGAAATGAAGTGATCCGACAGAGAACCAAAGTAATCGACATATCTCATCGGTTTAGCAAGCTGAAGTGGCAGTGGGCGGGCCACATTAGCCGTAGAACCGATGACCGTTGGGGCAAACGAGTTCTCGAGTGGAGACCGCGTCTCGGCAAACGGAGTGAAGGACGCCCTCACGCTGGCAGAAGTTGGATGCGAGAAGCCGAAAACAGATCACAGTGGCGTGCAATTGGAGAGGCCTATATCCAACAGTGGACAAATATGGGCTGATGATAGCCTTTTTGACTTGAATGAATGAATGAATAAAATATTTATTTCGACACACAAGATACATAATTAAAAATTAAAAACAGATATAAAAGATACAGGCACATTAGCATTAAAAACAAACCTTAATGCATTTTTTTTTTACCAGCCTGCATTGTCATTTTTGCGTGCTGTGCCTCATAGTCGAAATGGGGTACCGGCTCAGCAAAGTGTCGCAGTAGCTGCAAATAACGCTAATATTCTGCCGGCGCCCCGAGAGAGGAGTTCAATAAGAGATATAAACATACATACTTGACGACATCCAGACTTTACTGCACAGGACTACTAACTAGGTTAGTACGTAGCCTCCACAAAAATGCCTATAGGTACCTCACCTGTTTGGAGAACTTCTTCCTGTCCTTGTATATTTCCTCCACGGTCATGGAGCCCATGATGGCGCGCTGGTGGCCCTCGAGGGTGACGAGCGCGATGTGCTGGATCTCCGACTCGTTCTTGCCGAGGAACTGTTCGCACGCAGACAGAAGCATCTCAGCGTTCTGACCTTGGATCTTCACCTGGCGAGTGATCACAACAATAGGTAATTTTTGCCAAGATTGAAAAGGGCATGCTTCGGTGGTTTGGACATATGGAGAGAATGGATGAAAGTCGATTGACGAAAGAGATTTATATGGGTGATGTAATGATGTAAAAAAGTAGAGGTCGCCCCAGAAGGACATATGTTGACCGGATTGGTGATGTCCTGGCCGAAGGTGGCGTGAAAAGTACTCGAAACCGGAGGTCATGTATGAAAAGATGTATGAATGTAGATGAAACGAAAGGGGCATGTCAGGACCGTGACAAATGGAGATCTGTAGTCTCTGCCTACCCCTCTGGGAGACAGGCGTGAAGTGTCTGTAAGTATGTAATTTTCGTATAAGCTGCTTTAGTTAAACACAAATATTGAGATGGTAAGACTTTTTTTTATGTGGTGGAAATGCTCATGGACATCCCGCCGCCATGGGGACAGCGAACGGGGTAGTGTCGGACTCTTACCGACCAAACCCCTTGGGGTTGTGGGGAATGTGCCCCTAATGTTATGCTTAAAACAATAACCCAGTACTATTAACCATGCCCGAGGCGATTTCAGCCAGGCAGCGAAGGAATAGTAATTAATGTAGGTGGTGCAATACCTGAGCAATCCCAGTGACGGAGATGGGCACGCCCTGGCTGGTGTAGACGGTGGGCGACTCCACCTGCAGCGTCATGGTGTTGAGCGAGATGCGCTGCACGCGCTGCACCGCGGGCCACACGAACGCCCGCCCGCCCGGCACCAGCAGCGGCTTCGAGTAGCAGCATCCTGACGATCATGTTGGCATTGTGACCCAATGTGCATGTCGACATAGCTCATCGTTTTAGCAAGCTGAAGTGGCAGTGGGCCGGCCATAATTGCCGTAGAACCGATGACCGTTGGGGAAAACGAGTTCTCGAGTGGAGGCCGCGTCTCGGCAAACGGAGTGTAGGACGCCCTCAGGCAAGGTGGACTGATGATCTACGCAAGATGGCTGGCAGAAGCTGGATGCGAGAAGCGAAAACAGATCACAGTGGCGTGCAATTGGAGAGGCCTATGTCCAGCAGTGGACAGGTATGGGCTGATGATGATAATGTGCATGTTAGGGATCGATTCGACGACGGCATCGATCAACGTCGTTCGAAATGGGGAATTTTATTTGACGTTTCTCTGACAGATGACAGATTTTCGAGCGGAGAGCTGTCATTACTGTCATACTTTCCAAACAATGTATGACGGTAATGACAGTTCTCCGCCCGCAAATATGTCAGAAAAACGTCAAAGAAAATTCCCCATTGTTTGACTGATCTGGTTTAATTGATCGACTAAACAATCGATCGATAGTTGGTCGATGGCATCGATCGTTTATTACTGGTTATATATCTTTTTCAGAGCCGTATGTACGCAACGCAACGCTCTCAGGTGAAGGACAACATCGTGATGAAACCCGCACACCACAAGGTGTGTGAACGCTATAACGGCGATGGGCTCACCCCCTGTCACGTTGGGTTAAATACGCTCGGTGAACCGTGGGCATTTGCTTATTAAGCAAGTGCCTCTGCCTACCCTGCTTTGGGATTAAAAGGCGTGAAGTGTATTTATTCTATTTATTTTTTATATATCATTAGTTTCTTTCGAATCGATTGTTGTGGTAATAACATACACACATACATTTACACTCACTCATATTCCCTTCCAATTTCAATCTGATGTATTTTGTTCGATTTTTTCCAAACAGTCACCATACAAATTTCCCTAAAGTGATGTTTAGGCCTTATTACTTCATCCTGGTCGACCATCCAAGTATACCACCGTTTAGTCCAATCCAATAGGGTTGGGATACATGTCTGTCTACATATTTATTGGTATATCCAAATGACCTAGCAATAAATCTCAACGAACCAACAAGTCTCAACACTAAACTATTCTCGTTTTCATAAATATTAATAATTATGTCCCATTAACAATGAGGAAACAGCAACATAATACAGAGATATGTACAACTGATTGGTATGTACTTGACAGTCTGTTATATACACACACACACAACAAAAGTGTCTAGGGACCAAGTATATAGGGATCAAATATATTTTACAAAAACTGAATTCATTCATAATTTATTCAAAATGTGGTGATAAGTAATTGATAATGGGGAATTAGGGAGGAGACCAAATAACAGAGAAAAATAACAGTGTTTCTCTGCTATCATATGTGCGTCTCGCGTGCGATATAAATATATAAAAGGAAAAGCTTACTGACTGACTGACTGACATATCATCGCACAGCCCAAACGGCTAAACGTAGGCACATGAAATTTGAAACAGACGTACCGTAGGGGTGCACTAAAAAGGAATTCCAGAAGTTCCCACGGGAATGGAAATTAAAACTAAAAAACCAAAGCGCTCAAGTGAGACGCTTGAAATTTGGGATGCAGGTACCTTAATAAACATAAAGTTTAGTTGAAACAGGATATAGGAAAATTCCCACGGGAACGGGAGTTAGCGGGAAATAACTCTTGTTATACATATTAACAAGAAAAAAGGTTTCTTCAAGGATCACTGTATCTACTATAAAAAATACAATGCGTAGTTTTAAAGATATGTACATAGAGACAGACAGCGGGGGCCACTTTGTTTTATACTAATTGAGCAGGATGAAGGTACACAATATTTGACTCGCAAATCTAAAAAAAAATATCTACCCATAACGACTTTGTCCCTTTAGAATAATCCCAAATTGGGATTGGGTAGGAAGACACTATCTAAGCAAATGCCCATGTTACACCAAATAAAACTATTACAATAATACAAAACTATAAATGCAGGGGGTGAGCCCATTACTTTGAATTGAATATGTTTACTTGGTGTATCATAAGCATTTGCTTAGCAAGTATCTCAGCAGGGTACTGCTTTGGAATTAAAAATTTGCAGTGCATTCATTTATTTAATTTAAAACTTAGTCTGCTCTTTGCAGCATTGCATAGGACAGGACTTAACAATTAAGCTAGTAATAAATATCCAAAATAACAAGAACAGTTTTCAATCAGTTCAAATGCGGGAACTTTCAGTCACCTTACCTACCAAGCTTACACTATCTTAACAGTTAGGACCAATACTATAGTGTAGCGAATATATTTAAAAAAATTTTTTATAAAACAGCAAAAGTAAAATGAAAAAACGATAATACATATCAAACAAAATAACAGATATGCAAGTACCTACATAAAAAAAATAAAATTAAGCGTAACAAATAACAAACTTTCTGGAATTCACTCAGCGAACAGTGGACGACATCAATTTTCTCGTGTTGAATTATTTGTGGAGTACTTCCACAAATTAGGGAAGATTTAAAAGGTATATTTCTTCCAATACATGGCCTACAAAACAAATGTTTGCGGGGATAGCTAGTGCTTAAATAATTACTTTTAAATACATAACATAGATGTCTAATGACGCAAAGCATTGTGATGAACCACACTAATGATAGGATTCATCTAACCCCAAACTAAAAGAAACCCTGCACTAATACATACATTTTCTATTATATATATGTACCATATATATGTACAAGGATAAAACATGAAAAACAACATAACAAATGCTTCAACACATCACATACAAGTATTTTGTTGGAAGTGGGAATTGAACCCACAAACTCCATCTTAGAGGCAGATAACCACTACACTAATCAATCTGGCTATAAATATATAAATCTCTCAGTAAAACAGCATTTCCACAATTCAGCAATTGGCCAACTCGCATAAGCAAAGCAATGCTGTATCATACTTATAATTGGGAATAAAAAGTTGAATATTTCTTTTAGAAAATTATTAGGTAATGAAAATCAGGTATTTCCTATGATAAGTGAAATCGATAAACATTCATTGTCATGATTGTTTTCTGTGACAGAGTGGAATGTGGTAAAGTGGTACATAGTATGTACATGAATAAAATGATAATATTTCATTTAATTTTATTTTATTTTAATGCAACATTATGTTATTTATGACAACATTGTGATTATACCCGCACACCACAAGGCGCACACCACAAGGTGTGCTAACCCTATAACAGCCATGGGCTCACCCCTTGTCATGATGGGTTAAATGTGCTTGGTGAACTATGGGCATTTGCTTCAGCAAGTACCTCTGCCATTGGGATTAAAAGGCATGAGGTGTTTTATTTTTATTTTATTTCAATGATGGGAAGCACCACCAAAGTCACTTTTAGATGAACATTATTACAGAATAAGTTTCCGTCAAGCAGTTCTCCATCAACCAACACCATAATTTCTCCATGAATTTGTGTTTCACTCTTGTGTTTAGTCCATCAAATTATAGATTATGGATGTGACGTTGACATATATGACAATTTTGAGTGTGGCAGCAGAACCCCAAGGCGCATTTAAGTATGGATGTTAGGTAGTTAACTCATAGTTCACCGCAACACAGGTTAACCTATAGTGGTATCAGTGTCCTGACATTTATTGTGACATTTTTCTCTAATAAATACTTTTTCATTTTCAATGATCTATGTATTGGAACAGGAAATGGTTTACATACTGTTTAAATGGGAGGACATAAATATAACAGATTGTAATCTCGCCAAAGCCATAGCTCGCAATAGAATATGTCCAGGATCAAGATGTGTGTATGGTAACTAAGTATTGCAACTATAGCAAGTATAACTAGAAAATTACAATAGAAATAGCTGGATTATCGTTATTGTCAGCCACACAACATCCACTGCTGGACAAGGGACTGGATATAGCACAGCAATTAGTTGTTTGTGTGCGTTGTTACTCTTACACATAATATCAGAATCTTATATGATTGTTAAATTATTTAACTGTTATGGAATTATTGCAGTATCAGCTGGAACTATAGTATTTATAGTCATACAAGCTCTGTTCATCTAAGTGTATGAAGTTTTATGTGAAGAATCAGGACTCAAGCATTGGTAGCTAGAGTACATCCTCAAAAGTAAATAGTTAAAATCTTGTATACACTAGACAGACTAGACAACGCCCACTGCCTGCTCTATATTCGACAATGAACCACTTAGCATTTACGACATAGACATTGCCAAGCTAATTACAACAATTCTATTAGGAACCTACCTATTAAGCTATTTTGTCCATAGACCTTGGAGTCAATTGAAGTGTTTGTAATTTGCTGTTTAGATACTTAACGCATTGAAAACTAGTGAGCTCTAACCGTACACAGAAGCATCAGTAAAAATCATCATAGGGTAAAATAAGAATAACACTAAGTAAACACAATATTATAAACCGAGAGTAAACCACTTACCCGATACAACTAAAGCTTCATTAGGCCCACAAGTCACAAAACCCCACGTCATTTCTAAATAACTACGTGAATAACGCTTTTTTCGACGAAACTCTATTTACTAACAGAAACCATGGAACAATGTTTTAGATATAAACAAAATATCGACTTCATAGATGCGACAGGAAATAGGTGCCGCCTGCCTGCCTCTTGCCGCTGGCGCCAAATTCTCTATGGCTAGATGAAACATAAAAAAGGCCAAGTTGCCATTTTACAAAATATACCAAAGACAATGGACCGCTTTAATAGTAGGGTTGGGATACGGAATATTGACAAGAAATTAATGGGATACAGATATACGGTAGGAATAAAGGAACAAACTAAACAATCTTCCGGCTTCCTCAGACTTTAGAGTAAAATGAGTCCAAAATGTAAAAATCATGGTGAAGTGAAAAAATGTGAGAAGTAGTTTTCCTGTGCCTTATTTCGAGCAGAGTATTGTTGGATCCACTCAAGCAAAGCTGAATTGGATCCACGATAAAAGCAAAGATAGATGTACTTCTGATTCTGGAAGTACATTTCAGTGTAGATGATCAAGTCATCAGTCAACTTAATAACTGATGTTCACTTTTTTGCATTTTATATCTCAGACCTAAAACAACTAGACTTGCAATCCGAAAATGACGTTTAAAATAAAACGAGACAACAATATGGACGAAATGAAGGAGTGAAAGAGTAAGAGAAAATATGACAGAGTAATTCTTGATCTAAACAGTCAAATTGATATTTATACTGGATACAAAGTGGATCCAGTACATCGGATTCCTTACATTTGGGTGGGACAGAGACAGACTGAAGCCTTGCATGTCTAGTTGTGTTTGGTTCGAGATTATATTTAGAGAGAACAATGGGGAATGAGAAAAGTTCTTTAAAAAGAAAAAATCGCTCAAAAGAACGAGTCTGAGAAAACACTTAATTTAGCATCACTTTACCCACATTATCACACTTTCCATACAAAAATATGACTTAGTAAAAATATTATGAATATGAATTGTATCCACAAAAGAAAATGTCATGGAAAATTCCTTTTTCGGTTCAAAAAACCTAAATATAAAAATTAGCATATTATTCCATCAAACATGTATTTACCCAACGCAAATAGTACAAAATTTCTAACTAGATAAAACATGCAACCGTCAATGTTAATGTTACAAGTCCGGTTTTTTAAAATGGCTAGGTAATCAATATTTCCACATGAAAGTTCAACCATAATAATAATTATAAAGCCGAAAGTATTACGCTCTAGCAAACCTTGACTGTGTGTGCCTAAACAAAACTAATAATTTACGACGTACGATCTATTTGAGGTAGTTTTGTATGCAATATTCATGGTAGCATTCTGCACAAAATTCTGTGAAGATAAGAAAAATATTTTTTTTTAAATTATATAGTACCGTCACTGATCAGGTCACATCACTATAAAGTCAGTGTCAATGACCTGTCTTGTCAGACGGCTGGTTGGTGCGTGCGGGAGCGCAGCGCAACGAACGATGCGATGTTTGTTTCAAACTGAAGCCAAGCGGAATCGAACAAAATTGTAAATTAAAAATAACTTTTCAATTTCCCGTTGTATTGTTTGCAGTTGTATTTTTTGTTATGTGCCGTCTGCTACTATTTCTACAGCGTCGTGACCAAGTAAGTCCAGTATTTACGTTATTTTATGATAGTTCAAGAAGTTTTCATATTTTCTCGTTTGGCTAACTTTTGTTTGCTAGACAAATCTGTAAAGTGCGTCTGTAAACTGTCGTGTCGCTGTGTGTACACTAGTGATCTGTAAATAAACAGAAAGGTAGGAATGAGGGATAAACCATTTTCCCGCCGTTATTTTAAATTTGAATTTCAATCGATGATTGTGGGGTAGTCAGAAATAACCGTTTCTGCTTTTAATTCCACAATCTAGACTACAATTTACTTGTCGACTACCGTGAGGACAATTTGCTGACAAGGTGAGGATTTCTATTAATTCTAATTTCATTTGCATAAAGTTAATATGGTGCGCGCTGTTACCCACTTATTCTTCTGTTCCCGCGAGAAATTCGGTATAAAATATAGCCTAGATTATAGCTATGTTATTCAGGGATAATGTAGCAGTCTAATCGTGAAATAATTACTTATCGAAATCGTTCTAGTTCAGTAGTTGGAGCTGGTTTGGAGTATAATATATTTTTTTTCTCTGTATAATATTATGTATTAGTAGGTAGGTACTGTTAGAAAACACACACATTTCTTTAGTTATTTCCATGCATCAAATAATGTTTAATAATAAGAGTTGCAATATTATCTAAATCAATATTGTCTGCTACCAAACTTATTTGAAACGGCTGGAATATTTTTATGTGCAAGTCGGGTAGGTCTGAGAATCAGTCGACATCCATTTTTCTATCTCCTATCATGTCTTAAGCATTATGGTGGAACAAAGATTCCATGGTGATCTTGTTATCCATATAACAGATGAAGAGAATAGATGGCTACCTTCGAGCAGATGTCCAAGTGCGGCCACCTCAATGACAATTTTCTGCGACTTAAATTGTTAAAATTCAATTCAATGTCCAAGTAATATGTGTATAATATGGTTTCTTTGTATTAACTAATAGGGATTCATACATTTTGTGGTATTAAAAAAGGGGGAGGCCCTCGTCTAGCAGTAGATATCTATTTGGGCATAAATAATGGATTTTTTTTAAAAGTGCTGTGTGTGATCTATTCCATTGGAGATCTGTTATCAGCCATAAAGAGCAAAAGATTTGAATGTGCTGATGTTTCTAAAAAAAATGTTTCTTTTTAATTACCTATCATACAATTAGCATTTTTATATGAATATTTCATCTCATAACTACAGTCTACAACAATGTGTTTGACCATTAAAGCCCAAAACGTCGATTATTCTCATTACCATTTAAAAATACCCTCAAATGCTTCAATAAAAATTACACCGTTTTTTTTTTGTTGTATTTCAAATTTTCATGTAACGGTTTTTAGATCTATCTCATTAGGCACTGAATAAAAGAATCATACATAAACTATCATCTGTGGACCCTAATGGGGTCGATAGAACCCTTCATTGACAATTTGACACTTTTAGCCTCACAGTAAATTGGGGTTTCTTACTCATGGTAAGGTTGATATTTAAACGTGTGGTGACGGCGAATAGAACAAAACGTGTCACCACCCCAGCCAAACATTTCGCGTCTTGGGGGTAGTAAGACGCGACCGAGGGAGCTCTCCAGAGAACGGGCAGCAGCGCTCTCTGTGAGTTAAACCACAACACCACTGCGATCACCAACCCGCCTGCCAAAGCGTGGCGATTATTGCCATTTCCCCCTAAATGATCATGGAAATCATTGGGCGAGGCCCTCGTCCTGCAGTGGACATCATATGGCTGATGATGATGGTTGATGTAATGCGTGTAAAAGGACCCCGAGCAATGGTCTTAGAAACGTTGTTGGGCTCGTCAATATGAACATTTTTTTACTATGGCGACAATGTAGGACGAAAGGTAGGTAGGTTTTACGAAAGGCAAAAAAATGTTTTCATCTCCATACAAAGTAGACAAATATTTGCCTCGAGAGACGACATTTTGTACAGGGATTGAAAATGTTTTTTTCGTTTCCCCGCATTGTCACTATAGTAAAAGTTCTTCATATTGACGAGCCCAACAACGTTTCTAAGACCATTTGTTTTGTATCCAGGTTATTTTTTAGGCCCCTTATATTTTACGCCATATATTGTACGAAATATGTTTCCTTTGGTTTCCTTGTATGTTCCATACGGGTATGGTACTAATAAAAATAGCTTCTAGAAAATACTGCGTACCTGCCCCCAGATCAATCTATTTTTTTTGAACACAATGAACAAGCGTTTGACCACCATCCTGGCTGATGTTAAGCAGCGATGTGGTTTACGACGGGGCACACTTGTTCATTAGGTACCTATTTATCTAATTATTTTCCTAGTATTTAAGCTGTTACTTATGTGCTTTTCTTGTTTCAGTGCATCGTATCACGCCAGCCGGAATTCTGTTTGAGATGAAATTATGATAATAACTCAAGGTGGGTACTCAACACATAATTATATTGTTTAAAAATATATCTCCGTGTTAGTATATTTCTTTTAATACACTGAGTGAAGGGCGACTTGGGATTATTCAGGGGCGAAAAACAAAAAGTACATCAAATTAACTGATGTACGAGTGTTGCGCGGGAAGCGAAGAGATGCAAATGGCTTCTTTCTCATTTTCAATTGTTTTCAAAATTATTTCTTCGCTGCAATTATTGTGTGAATGTGGTGAAATTAAAATAAAATAAATACACTTCACGCCTTTTATACCGAAGAGGGGTAGGCAGAGGCACTTGCTAAAGCAAGTACCCACGGTTCACCAAGCGTATTTAACCCAACGTGACATGGGGTGAGCCCATCGCCGTTATAGGGTTCACACACCTTGTGGTGTGCGGGTTTCATCACGATGTTGTCCTTCACGTACGAGCGTTGCGTTGCGTACATAGGCTCTGAAAAAGAGTCCCATTGGTACACCTCCAGTAGCCGGACTCGAACCCGGGACCTCCCGGTTACAAGTCAAGTATCCGACCAACTGGACCACAGACGCTCTCTTGGTGAAATTAGTGTAATAATTCAAATTCAATTATTTTATTTTCAGACAGAGGTCCATGAGTGTTAGTTGTAATTTAAACAAAACATTTTTTTTTTTTAATAAAAATAAATATTATTTCGTATGTACAGTTTACAGTCCAAAGGTTAGGCTATAATCTAGGCCAACGCCGTTCGATGCTCCGACGGACGTAACAATTAGCGTTTAAATAGCAATAAGACAAATTTAATAAACTAGTGTTCAAACATCACTCATTGGGTTTGGATTTACAACAATCTCCCTATCCTCTTATTACATAAATGTAGAGACACTACATTTTGGTCCTTCGAGCCGGATTTTACATTTTACCTTCGACGGATTCATTTAACTGCATTTTTCCAAATTTGCTGGCAGATCGGTCCCTTGGCCTCTCACAAGCGAGAATCACCATTGGATTGTGTTAGTAATTAACTTAAAACTAAAAAAAAGTAAAAATAATGTGCTGGTGATGAAAAATAATGTAATGAGAGTGAGAAGTAAAGG
>SJJU01026042.1:0-10606 GCA_012932125.1 Conopomorpha cramerella | reverse complement strand
GTCTAAAGATTGTCTGTGCCAAATTTTATCAAAATCGGTTGAAAGGTTTAAGCATAACCGACAGACAGACAGACAGACAGAGTTACTTCCTCATTTATAATATTAGTAAGGATTATAAAAAGGAAAGATTTGTATGTTTGTGTTTATGTTCGTTACGAGTAAACTTTTAAACATCCGGACGAATTTCGACGATTCTTTCACTATTAGGTTTCGGTATTTAAAGCTTTAACCTGAAATTTTACACAGGACGGAACACAAAGTATCTTATATTCGTTGTTGAAAAACAAGAACATGAAAAGGATGTTTAGGAAGTTAAGTCCGGCAACAATTATGTTTATTTAAATTGACATTAAAACAAGTTTCCTACAGCAGAGAAGCAAACTACTTCTTTATTTAATAACCTATTTAACAATAACGACCAGTACGACAGTTTCTAAGTAATTGAGTGTCATTAGCAAAGACTGCAGTTTGTTTCCAACTAATGGCACTTGGGGTGAAAGGTATCGCAAAGTATCAAAAGTTTCATTGAGATCTATTCAACTATTTTGAAGTTATAATATTAATTAATTAACCCGATCTTATGCCACGCATATACTGCGTGTAACTAAGGAATGGTCTTATAAACGTTGTTGGGCTTGTCATAATGAGAGAAGAGAATGAAATTAAGAGTTTTAAAAATAAGCTTTTATTTACATGCGCTTAAAAGAATAAAATAAACTTCAAAACGTTTACCATCGACTTATAACGTCATTACACTATTTATATGTTATAAAAACTTGTCGCGAGATTTAAGTAGGCACTTGCATATACTTAAATAGTTCGAAAATGCTTTTGTTGAATCGTATCGTAACTATTTTTCACATAATATCTATGTATCATAAAGTCTGGTTTTTTAACCAAAAAAAAAATCTGTTTCTTACCAATGGTGTACAAAATATTTACTCAGATATTTCTTCATGTACAACATTGTGACTAATGCATTTTAATGCAATAATAGCACTCGAAGAAACCCAACCTCCAACTCCAACCCGTCTTCAACAACGCCCATGTTCCGAGTAATGCAAATGTTACTGCAAGCGACGTCACTTAGCTGGAAAATATGCATCCTTTCGCCGCGTAACAAAGGTGGCGCTATCAATCATACTGAGAGAAATTTCTAGAAATTTCCAGATATTTCCATAAATTTTCGCGAAATTCCCGCGTATTACCGGGCACGGTGCGGAGCTTTTAGGTGGCGGGGGCGGGTGTGTAACAAATGGACGAGTCGGGGGTAAATCGCTGATAATTTGGCCGGTCGCTTCGCTTAAGGTTCCGTCTTCTGGACGATTTCTATAAGAGGTGGATGTGCGCAACAAATTCAAATGCAATTTGTCTTCTTTATTCTTTCTTCACGGAGGAAACGCGTTGACGGAGAAAGGTACAATACCGACCGTTTAGGGAGGCCTATGTCCAGCTGTGGACTGACATGATGATGATGACTATTCTTCTGGGGTTTTCTCTGTTAACGTTGTTGGGTCGTCGCATATTAAGTAGGTAACATTCTTACTAATATTACAAATCTGTCTGTCGCACTTTATTGCCAAAATAGCTGAAACGATTTCAATGATTTTTAGTACATAGACAGTCTAGAAGAGATTAAGAATAAGAGACATTTTTAATGCGCAAAAATGGGTGAAAGAGCGGTGTAAAGTGGTATAGAAGTATTGTAATTTTTGAAGTTAGATTAATTAGTTAGATTATTCATATCATCAATATTAAACTAAAACTATGACCTAAAATTATAATTAAAATTACCATTGGTTATTTTGTTTGGAATTTGGGCACAATGTTATACTAACGTTTGCATACAATTTAAGGCAAGTATTCTAAAAGAATAAGCAATGGTTTTTTTGGCACTGTGAAAATAAATCGTACCTTTAAATAATTTGAAATGAAACACATTCGTTTGCCAACATTAAACAACCCTCCGTTCACAAACAAAATTACCCCACCTTCTTACTCAGCCGTCTGGGATACGAAATTACACTCGTCAAATCAAATATACGCAAAAAGATTAATTTACGTCACCATCTAAATCTATTCATTTTTTCTCATTTTCATTTTAATCCGACGTGCTCTGTTCTCATTTATCATTGGAGGATTTTAAAAATAAGATGTAATATTACAGTAATGAATATCCTTTAGTAAGTGGCGACATCTCTTATGTGCTTGAGGAATTACGTCCAGTTGATGTGTAATTCTTTTTAACATGTAGTCTGAAAAGAAAGAGAGAAATGTGAATAGTTATGAGAATGCGCAAGTCTGCTTTTTATGAGTTCCGTGTTGAAATATCGCAGAAATGTGCGGTGCTTTGGAAATAGACTCGATGTTTTATTTTGTTCGATAGTTTTGCTTTACGGTCTGGAATATTGTAGTGCATGTGAATTGTGGACTAGAAGATAGCGGAATCAATACGGACGTCGTTCCAGTTCTTGGAAAAATAGGGAATCGTATGCTTTTTAAAGTACTTCGGAAACTAGGTAACCTATTTAAAATGAAGATTTTGACATTGTTACGTTTTCTACTTGTTTGGTCAACTAAACTCGAGTAATACAATACCGTTGCCGATTTATTAAAAAAAGGTATGTAAAAAAAAAATTGTAACGTGTTTAGATTTGTGGGTTAGAGGTTTGGCAGGTAATTGGAACTCCAATCGAAAGGTTTTGGAATCGAGGCCTGCTGCGCTGTGCGCGTAAATAAATACCAATGGCGCTTTTTTGATTCCATTGGTTTTTTTTAGAGCTATTTAGCTTAAATAGGCTACACAGCGCTTTTACGGTGATGAAGAACAACGAGCGTCGTGATAAAACCCAATAATCACAGCTATAGGGTGCATAGCTCTGATTAACTCCCATATGTTTTTATAGCCCCTGCGTACTGCGAATATAATAGAAGATGTGAAGTGTGTTTAGGTAAATTTTTAATGATGTTTTTTAATGACATTGTACTTATATTTTTTGCGGGTATATCGCGTATATAATCAAAGACAAGCTCGAGCTTACCTTTGTTTATTTACTCGACGTTCCGACACAGGACTGTAGTGTATTTATTTTTATTTTTTATGTTATTATGCTATTACCAAATTGTTTTTGTTTTTACACGGTAGTACTTAATAATTAAATGTTCAATGTTATTTAGACATTGTTATTATTATTTATTCTTTTAAATTAATTATTTGTTTACACACGGGTAATGTAACATTTTTAAGGGCAGCTGGTTTCTATAAAACTATTCGCGTATAGTAAATTTAATAAATGCAAATACGATTCACTCCTTATACTGTATATACTTCCCAACGAGACCAGCGTAAATAAATAGCACGTAGAAATTTGCACAAAAATAAAAACAAGAAAAAGCGCCATAAGTATTTATTTATGTCGATAATATATCAAAGGCTCAAACAGGCTCACACGGTCCCTTATCTAAAGCCTTGCGATACGTTGGCCCTGTGCAAATATCTCTGGAAAGCTATATTTATCTTGAGCTGACGTATTTACTTCTATCCATGTAAACAGGGGCCACGTTGTGAAATATTTGCGAACCTTGTTGTTTTCCTCAAAGCGAGATCTTCGACGTAAGGTTTGGCGTACACTAGGCTTGTTATGGAAGGAATAAAAGAAAACAAGCATAGCTGATTGTGCTTTTTTAGGTATATGTCGAAGTCGTTTTTTTATAACATTTGTTGAAATTCACTAAGTAGGGTAGGATTTCCAAAATTATAAGAAATATTACTCTGTGTAATTCTGCGATTTCCTATGTAGGAAATTCACGAGATATTCATTTGTTTCAACCGTCCACCTTTTCAATCGTACCCAATCTACCCTACTTAATGACGTGAAAAAAATTTAAAATCAACTGCGTAACATACCTACTCTATGTGCAATAAAAAACTCTAATCGTCCCATTTTCCTTAGCGTTATTTCTATCATTCTGCTATAGAATGACAGAGAGAGCGATATGTTCTTCGACACGCCGCCGCTAAAATACTTCATGGCGTAGAACCTCTTCTAATTGAGCTATGAAGCTGTGTGACATAGATGCCATATCGGCTCAAAAACTACAAAAGCCACGATTTATCATCGTCCTGTGCTTACGAAGAAGTTCTAGCGAATTGTGATCACCATCTATCTCTCTCGCTCGAATTTATGTAGAATGATAGAGAGAGCGATATACGCTTCGACATTACATTACTTCATCATGTTAAATTGAGCTATGTAAACTACATAACATAGATCCCATGTCGACTGATGTAGAAGTCGTAGCGAGTTGTGTGCACCGCATCATTTTCTCTCTCTCTTGTTCTTATGGAGTATGATAGAGAAAGCGGTGTGCGTTCCAACCAAATCTTCTTATATATAAAAATGAATTGCTGTCAGTTTAGTCTGGCTAAAACTAGAGATCGACTGGACGGATTTGGCTATTTTTGGTCTTGAATTATTCGCGGAAGTCCAGGGAAGGTTTAAAAGGTGTATTTCTTCCAATACACAGGGTGCAAAGGCGACTTCGTACGGCAAAACAAATGTTTGCCGAGACAGCTAGTCTCGAATATATGTAGGTATATCTACTACAAAAGGTAGATGCTTAGCAACAAACGTCCAGAGTATTAGTAACTCGACGGAAGGGGATTTAAGGTCTCCGTATATGTGACGCTGATTAAGAATGACGGGGTAAGTTTGTTGTAGATACAGTGGAAAGCCACCTACACTTGGGATCAGGGTAAATTAAAAAAAACAACTTACAAAACATGAACATTAGACAACATAGAGTTTTTACCTTCAAGGCGAGGGTTTCTTCACAATGCTTCAATGGGGAATTTTCAGTGTCCTTGTTTCTTTTGGTTACGACAGATGGCGCTAGCTGTATTAGGGGGGGATAAATGTCAACGAAATGACTGACTTCAAGCAGTCAGTTTTGAAGGTGGCAGTTAATTTTTTTATTGTTTGTTTACATGTTACAAAAGTGTCTGAAGTTTGAATAACTTACCTAAACAATAAAAAAAAAAACGTACTAAAATATAACTGACCGAAGTCACCACTTATACACTACTAGTGACATCTACTAGATAAGAATATTTTGGAGTAAGTAAAATTAAATTCCTCATTTGCTCTACAGCTGTTGAAATGTGACACTGCCTTATTATAATGCAAGTAGAGTGCCCGAGTAGCAAACATTTATGACGATATAGACCACATTTGTGTATTTTCTTATCTTATAAGAACTATCTTATTCAAAACACAAAGAAAAATGGCTGAAACGGTCTGAAATGAGATGTATGATTTAGAATAAACTATTACAATCGAACCGTTTGATGTGACGTTTGAAGATGCATGAATTGAACAAATATTTTTTTTTATATTTTCTTTCGCCTATGCATTCCTCTGCAGCTAATAATTTAGTTTCAAAGACAACAGTGTATGCATACAATATCCAAAACAATAACATATCTTCTTATATGACGTAGTCAACCAACAAGTACCTACAACCCCACAACGAAGCATGTTTTCTGTACATGTATCCAGCTACTTATTCCAAGCAGGGCAGTTGGTCTGAGTTAACATCTCTCTCCTTATCATTCCGCATCACTGAGAACGAGAGAGCTAGATACTTGGCGGAATCGCACTAGTGATTTGTGCGGGTAAAACGTCTTTGCCTGGAAGTTTCCACATTAGTCTTGGATGCGGTCCCTTTTTCTCTTCAGTCGCCCGCTGACGAACGGCGGTGAATAAATCCCGTGACATTCTGTCAGAGATAAAAATGTCGAAGTATCTGATGTCGCTCGGATTCAACTGATACGCGGGGAAACGCTCCTTACGGTTACGTGCACCTGAACATTGCTGGTGAAGCAATATTGTTCTACGTACGAAAAGAAACTTGTAATTCTACTAAGATACGTTTGGGACATGTTACAATATGGGATCAATTAATATATTCTTTATTGCATATTACATTAGGTACAAAAAAATACATTTCACGCCTTTTAATCCCAAAGCGGGGTAGGCAGAGGTACTTGCTTAATAAGCAAAAACCCAACGTGACGGGGGGTGAGCCCATCGCCGTTATAGAGTTAGGTACAAGTGTAAAAAATGCAATAGAAAAATTGCAAAAGACGACCTTATCGCTCATAGCGATTTCTTGTAGATAATTTAAAGATTTATTTTTGATCAGAGTATGTTTCTTTGTTACATCTTCGTGAAAAAACTTCGGAACAGATTTTTCATTACATATTATTGTTAGGAAGATTATGACCTGGATAAAAATATATAACCTTTGTAACCTAGGTATGTTAGGCCTGTAATACGATACATAAATGGGCCATATTGGCTGAATGACAATGTACTAAAGAAAACCGCATCAAAATTAATTGGTAAGTATTAAATATCGAAGCATACATAGGGAGACACAGCGGGAGGCGACTTTGTTTTATACTATGTGTTGATTAGACCATTTCAACACCAGTTTCCAGCTTAAAGATAATTAATTTTATTAGGAGCATGTTTTTTTTGTTTAAATAAAATAGCGTTAAACTAGCGTTCCTAAGTTATGGGGAAAATAAAAAGTTGTGTATGGTCATCATGTCGGTCATATGTATTATTTGGACCGTTGACAATGCTAATTAAAATGTTGAAAATTATACTGATGTAGTACTACATTACTATGCAATTAAGGGTTAAGTGATTTCAAGACTAGGTACCAAAGTTCACCACAATGGGCATTGTGGTTGTGAGCTTAGATTTTTCCTTTATTGTTTGTAAAAGGACCCCGAGAAATCATCTTAGAAACGTTGTTGGGCTCATCAATATGAACAATTTATACTATGTCGATAATGTTGTATGGAGATGAAAATTTTTCTCTTTCTTTTCATTTCCCCGCATTGTCACCATAGTAAAAGTTGTTCATATTTACGAGCCCAACAACGTTCGTAAGACCATTGCTCGGGGTCCTTCTACACTAAGTACCTATTTCGTTTTAATTATAATTTTGAACTCTATGAACCATAGAAATGCAACTAACATTAAAACGCTTTAGCTCGCGACTACAACAGATCAACTGAAAACGTAGACGTTGATTATCCAACAGCCCCTGGAGAAATAAAGAGCGTATTCATAGCGAATTTAACCCGTCATCGTCCGAACCAGACACAAAAAAAAAAACACAGAGCTTATCTAACAAAAACGACTGGGTTTCAGTATTTCCAATTTTCCGCTTGTGCGGCAGCGTTCGTGTAAAAAAAAAATCTGTTTTGTAAAAACACATAGGTATATGTTTGTACATAGGTACACAGAGAAAATTCTGACGAGAGTGAAATAAAATTGGAGTATTTTTTGTTTGTCGAGATAATCCAATTGTTATACGTCAAATAAATGGCTTGTACGCAAATAGTGTGTTAAAAATATTCGAAGCACAATGCGGAGCGGGCACCGGCCAATACTGTACAAAGGGGAAACGCAAATCTAGACGGACCTATACTAGTACATGATACGTCCTACTACGTCTTGACAAATAGGAAATATTTATTTTATTTTAAGGCCTATGTTATGTGACATAACTTACTTAACCTGCCTGCTGGGTGGTTGCAGATATGAACCTGGGGGCCAAGTCTACTATTTAGAATCCACCATCTGACTCTCACTAGTCTGGACATGGCCTCGGATTGGTCCAAAATGGCGGTTTGGGTAGTCTACTAAAACAATGAATTCGCTCTGTCACCAGTCTGGTGCCAGCACAACACTATGGTGAACCAATTTGGATGATAATTTTTTTTGTTAGGTCCTATTAAATTTGGTTCAGTTCAAACTATGACATCCATTGAGAAAACCAAAAATCTGACAAATTTTAGTTAGAAAGTAATTTCCATACATTGTAATGTTTTAGTTACGTACTTACTAGAAGTGACAGACATGCACCTCTCCAGTTTCATATCTGCAATCTCCAGCAGGCACTCACTTAGTTACGTACTGTAATAAAATATTATTTTGTAAGGAACTTGCAGTAGACAGAACCTTCGGATCACAAGGACACTTTAGCAACATTCAAAAGAAAGTCAATTATAAACTTTCAGTTGCAAGTTGCTAGTTCATAGGTATGATATAATATACAGTACTGAATTTGCGATTAATACTTTTATTTATTTGGTTTTCATTTAAAAAAATCCATGCAGGTACAATTAATATGGAGGCATGCTCCATCATAGACCACACCAGCAACCACCATACAGTACAGGTCACATGGTCAAATACTGGTCATTAAAAAAAAACAGACATTTTGATGATGAAACAAACACAGATGCATTCTTTTAGCGCCCAGAACCAGAGTAGAGCCCCACGGATGTTTCGTTTCGACTACGTTTCTATTCAATTTACTTTACTCTATCAGTCACGATGGAATTTTTCGTCGGGCCTGTAATCCGTCCGCGCCGGCACAAAGTCCTCGTATACGCGAGACCTAATCGCCCACCTTCAACTAGTACTGTCTGCCAAAAACGTGGTTTGGAAAACAATTCCTGTGAAACTAAAATGTATATTTTTGTCGTAAAGTCGTATTATCTCTGACTATCTCAGGAAAGGTTCATTATTCTGCCCGATGACGTCATGAGGGATGTTGTAAAACAAGCTAGAGGATTGGCCTGGTGGGACTTTAGAGGACCTGGACTATGCAGACGACACTGTATTGATTTCGCCAACGATAGACCAGTTGAGGAGTCAACTGTCAGCACTCCAAGATGCTGCAATGCATATAGGATTGCAGATCAATAATATTAAAACTATCGACATGGGAATCTGCTCCAAAAATTCAGATGCCGTGTCCCTAAACTCCGTGACTTCGTTCTGCTATCTTGGCAGCATCTTAACAACAACCGGCGGTGCAGAACGCGACATCGAGTCAAGAATAAAGATGGCATAAGCAGCATTCACTCAACTCCGCCCAGTCTGGAAGTCAAATATTCTCTCCCGTCGCATAAAACTCTCCCTCTTCGAGTGTTTGAGTCCTTACCACAGGCATTAATTACAAACAAATTACCGAAGTGCCGCAGTGGACAGAGGGACATGGGGAGATATCTGCAAGGCCCTATGTACCCCCCGGGTATGCTAGGTATCTCAGGAAATGGAGCGTGAAGCTATGTATGTAATATAAAAAATGGAATTGTGAGAAAGGAAAAATTAACCTTCTTGTCTGTTGACATGCATAAACGAATTTACCTTATTGTAGTAAAGGATTTTCTTTGCTAAGTGTACCTATGACATCGTAATACTGAAACGTGTACATGCCTTATTTGCAAATATCGTACGTATGGTTTGATATACACTTGAACTTGCACTTGAGTTGTAAATATGAATATTTTGTATCATGTTTGCAATTTTGAGACCACATTGTTACCGACTATATCGTGAACCATGACGTAGTCAGTTGGCCAGTGGAATGCAAATGCAGGTTCACGGGAGTAGGCTGTATTCTCTGTTTTACTTATGTATATAAATAAAACTTGCTGAGCCGGCAAACGTTGTTTTGCAGATATGCATTATTAACACATTCCTCAAGAATCACTCTATCTACTAAAGAAAACCGTATCCAAGTCCGTTGCTTACTTTAAAGATCTAAGCATACATAGAGAAAGACAGAGAAAAGAAAGGTATAAAGTATTGTTCTCTTGTATTGAATATACTACTTTCAGAATGGCTAATTGGATAAAAAAAATGTCAAATGATTACATAAAAAACCACGGATTTCGCTGATGAAGCTAAAAACAAGTTGATTCAAATTGTGCGGTCAGTAAAAAAAAATCTATTGCTTTATCTTTGTTTTCTTTCTGGCTGGTTACCTATGTATAAAAGCAATGCATACTTGTGCAGTCTTTAGCTGTGAAAATAATAATAAAGTATTAATCAATTCAATCTTTTGTAGCTTTGTAAGCACCAACTGCCATATAAAAACATTATCACTTTTTTGTTTTTTTTTTCTATCCAATAGCTCATTATATACCTTATTAAAGTTTTATATATGTCCCAGATTTTTTTATCACGAGTGTAGTTATAATTAATAATTTTGCATCACCATTATCAGACACATGACGTTCACTGTTGGACTAGGGCCTCACCGAATGATTTCCTTGATCCTTGGAGGGATATGCGTAAAATCACTACGTTTAGGAGGCGGATTGGCAATCGTGAATAGCGTCGTGGTTAAACTCACAGAGAACGCTGTTGCCAGTCTTCTGGAGGGTTCTCTCGGTCGCCTCTTACGACCCGCAAGTGATACATCTATTCGCCGTCACTACACATTTCATTAATTTGCATGCTGTACCTGTTAATATGTACAAAGTTATAGGGATGGATGTGGAAGAGGTGAAAAATGCTTGCCAGCATTGCAACAAGAGTATGTCCACGATTACTACCTACCACTCTAGGAAGCAGCCGTCACCTATATGTATGTAGCTACCAGAGGCGTGCACACCATATAGGCAAAAATACACTGCCTACCTTAGTATTTTGGCTACCCGACCTAATAATAAAGTTATTGCTAGATCTTATTTTGTTGTACTCACGACATAGGCTAACGAAGGTCCTGTGTT
>SJJU01026032.1:0-15888 GCA_012932125.1 Conopomorpha cramerella | reverse complement strand
CAAAAGTGTCTAGGGATCAAGTACATTTTAGAAGATTGCAATCAAGAATATATTTTACAAAAAACTGAATTCATTCATAATTTATTCAAAATGTGGTGATAAGTCATTGATACAAGCATGGGGAATTAGGTAGGAGACCAATCCAGAAGATTAGATTTGATTTAAATAAATTCGATTTTTAGAGGTTAAAATGATCTGCCTGTATTATATATAATTATACCTTCCTTAAGGATCTCTTTGTTAAAGAAAACCGCATCAAAATCCTTTGCGTAGTTTTAATAATCTAAATATACATAGGGACAGACGTATTTATTTATTTATTTAATACTTCATTGCAATACAGTACAATAGGCGGACTTAATACTATAGTATTATCTACCAGTCAAGCCCACAACATGGGAGAAAAAAGAAAGTTGCGGGTCAGTATTACAATAACAATAGTAAGGAAAAACTTTAAACGTACATGCGATGTACTCACTTTTTTTCATTTTCTATTTTATTCGTAACAATTTTAGTTTACGTCAGGATTCATAGTTCACAATACGTGGAGTTTATGCGACCGCGACCCGATAAAACAAAAAGGTCATGTCTTGTTACCCATTTCCCCCATTTTATTTGAATGCATTTTCTTCTTTCACTCATGCATGTACCAGGGCCGCATAGAAAGTCGGGAGTACAAAAGATTGCATTCGTCGCATGCTCTGAGGCGGTCCGCTATTGAAGCCTCGTCAACCGCGACGCTTTTGCAATTCGAAATACCAGGAGCATGGGAACTGTTAGCTGTTATTCACAACCAGATACGTACTTACGTGACTTTATAGCCGTATTTTTATTCACACTTGTTATATTTTCTATTGGTGTTCCGTCCTGTGTAGAATATTTACCGATCCATTCGCTAACGGTTTTTAACAAACTAGGATTAAAAAGTACTAACATGTGACGTGTATGTATGAACAATTGCTTGAAGTTTGTCAAAGAAATGTGTGTTAGGGTGGACAGGTGATGTATCTTCCCTCAGGGCGACAAGCTCGAGCAATGTAAGTATGCATCACAGATATACGTACGAAAAGGTGTGCAGACCCGTAGCAGTTACAGACGCACCCCCATTTATCATGTTGGGTCCCCCCTGACAAAAATTAATGAGTTAACACACGTGACTTACATAATGATTGTAATTGTGAATAATAGAGAGCATACAGGTCCATGCGCGTTGTAACAGAATAAACGTAGGTATCCCATATCTACAATCTCTGCAACAAATAACTTTCAAGGAAAAAGAATCGACTTCAATCAGTAAAATATAAAGACCTTTGTGGTTAACCTTCTGTGTTGTGTCCACTCATGACCACGACGCATGCAACTGCGTCAAAACGTCGAATAAAATAACAAAGGCAAGTTCGAGCTTGTCTTTGATTATATTCGCGCCGATATACCCGGAAAAAAATGTTGGGCTATTCTGGACTTTTTCACGGATGCCATTGTCGGAACTTAAATGGGACGCACCGAGATTACAAAAAAAAACAATCACCCAGTCAAAAGTTCTGATTTAACAAACAAAAAACTGTCGAATTGAGGACCTCTTCCTTTTTTAAATTCGGTTAAAGAAGAAACAAAATGCCCCTACAAAAAATCATTTTGCATTACCATTTCATTACAATGCGTGGCACGGGTCAACTCCCAAGAAGTACCAGGGCATAAGGAAGCGTGCGGTGGTTGTATTGTTGACGTGTGACCCGCCCTTTAGATTCAGAGGGTGGGGGTCGACTGCTGCGGATGTCGTGTGCCACTGTTTTTATTTGCTCTCCGTGCAATCGTGATCGCACATTTTGTGCGAGATAAATTGACGGTTTGTTTTTTACAGTCAAGGAAAGAGAGAAAGTCATTTGTGTTGCGTTGTGTTGTTTGCATTTTTCCTAAAGTTATGAAATCTGATATTCCAGTTGTAAATAATGATGGAATGTAAGTGCTACATTTGAAACAGGACAGACTATTGTGTCATATTCTGTTGACAAGTTTCTCTTTTCGGTCACAAAAAAATCTATAGATTGTACTGCACTAGGTACGTACATACATACACACACTTCACGCCTGTCTCCCAGAAGGGTAGGCAGAGACTACAGATCTCCATTTGTCACGGTCCTGACATACCCCTTTCGGTTCATCTACCTAAGATGTATGAACATCTTTTCATACATGACCTCCGGTTTCGAGTACTTTTCACGCCACCTTCGGCCAGGACATGCACTAGGTACTCTACTTATTTACTATATCTGCTTGCTTCTATTGCGGTGTTGAGGTTTAACTCACAGAGAGTGCTGCTGATCGTCCTCTGCAGAGTTCCCTCGATCCCTTTTACGTCCCTCATGACGGAAAAAGCTGGGCTGGGATGAATATGTATTCTATTCGCCGTCACCACACGGCCCTTTGAGGTTAACTTTTTTTTATTACCGCTATAAAGAAACGTTTGATCACCATCCTGCCTGATGTGAAGCAGCGATGTGGTCTATGATGGAGCGCACTTGTCAATTAGGTACCTATTCACCCGCGACTCGAAGACCTTCAGACTGTACTGCGCAGGAAACACAGACTCCGGCAAGTCATTCCACATCCTGGCGGTTCGCACTATGAACGTAGACGCAACGATGATTCATGACGTTTTGCCGTGGCCCTGGTTGTCCTATTGTAAAAACACGATGGGGGTATTAGGTTATGCAACTCCGTAGCACACTCTCCGAAAAGCACCCGATAGAAGACAGATAGGCTCGCAACCTTGCGGCGATGCTCTAGGCTTTGTAGCCGAGCATTAAACAGCCTGTTGTCAACTATGAGACTTCTAGCACGCCTCTCTATTGCCTCCAGAGCCTCAAGCTGGTATTTTGCTGACCCATTCCTTCATACAATGTGAGCAACTGTTCCGGTGTGAAATACCGTCGCACCTTCGAGAGGATGCCCAGCTTCTTCGCTGCGCGTTGGGCCGTAGCCAAAAATTAACTAATAATAATTTCACATTTCTGCATAAAATTTCGCTTAAAACTATTGTATTAGAAACAAGTTATTTACTTAAACTGCCGTGCATTTTTAAAGAACTAGGCCTCTACGGTTATTGTGAGACTGATTTGAATTAAACATGTCTCATTGCATTGAGTATTGGTAATAGTGGGCACCACCCAACAATATGATATAATATCTGATTTATATAATAACATCTATCATCAAGAGCGTCTGTGGTCCAGTTGGTCGGACACTTGACTTGTAACCGGGAGGTCCCGGGTTCGAGTCCGGCTACTGGACGTGTACCAATGGGACTCTTTTTCAGAGCCTATGTACGAAGCGCAACGCTCGTACGGTGAAGGACAACATCGTGATGAAACCCGCACACCACAAGGTGTTTGAACCCTATAACGGCGATGGGCTCACCCCCTGTCACGTTGGGTTAAATACGCTTGGTGAACCGTGGGTACTTGCCTCTTGAGGCAAGTGCCTCTGCCTACCCCTCTTTGGGATTAAAGGCGTGAAGTGTATATTTCCATATCAGCGCAAGGAAATGTAACCTGCTAAGTCAATCATAGTCGTGCATTCCGAGATCACAAATTAATTAACCAGACCGCAACTTGAGGTTGATTAACGGAAGCGTTGTACCATTTATTAATGCTGCAAGATTATAGCAATGCCAAGTGACTGTACATTGTGCTCGAGTTCGGAACAAAGCAAGGAAATGAAAATAAGTGGTTGCGGCATAACTAATCAAAATCCAAAATCCATCGTAGACCACATCGCTGCTTAACATCAGGCAGGATGGTGGTCAAACGCTCGTTCATAGTGATAAAAAAAGAATAAACTTTGAGTTACAATACATTGAATCGTTTTAAAAAAATGACATGTGTAAATTAGGATTAGGATTCGTATCAAACCAGTGAACGTCGCGGCCACCGCACTCCAGTCCACTCGTGACCACGACGCATGCAACTGCGTCGAAACGTCGAGTAAAATAATAACAAAGGTAAGCTCGAGCTCGTCTTTGATTATATTCGCGCCTATACCCGGTGAACAATATTGAGTTATATATAATACATTTAATTCCAGAAGAGCGTCTGTGGTCTTCGGGTACTTGATTTGCGAGGTTCTAGACCTGCTACTGTACTGAATGTGTAACAATGGGACTTTTTTCCGCGCCTATGTACGCAACGCAACGCTCATACGGTGAAGGACAACGTCGTGATGAAACCCGTATACCACAGGGTTTGTCAACCCTATAACGATGGATTAAATATGTTTGGTAAACCGTAGGCATTTGCTTCGTAAGTGCCCCTGTCTACATCGATTTGGGATTAAGCGGTGTGAAGTGTATAAATGTTGTTTATTCTTTGTATTGTGTATGATTATTTATAGGTATGTGACGTGTGTAGTTTTATTATTGTATTTTATTTCTTTGTTTAATTATTCTACTTTCTCTACTGCACACATTACTTCTACCACAACTTGGGTTGACTGGTAGAAAATTCATTAGCATATTGTTTTACAGTGCAATAAAGATTATAAATAAATAAATAAATAAAAAATAAATTTAATGCATGTACGTATGTGAATAACATCTGAGTTGCAATATCTTACTGTCTACCAATCGGCCAAAAACCTGGAACACAGCCCCTAGTTATGTAGAATCTCTTAATTATGTCACTAGATATGTACATTTTTTACTTAACTCTACAACAAGTTTCGGTCACCAAACATACACAAGAAAAAACCTGTTTAACGCACATCCATGTATTTTTGTAAAATTAAAAGTGTACGTCAACTTGCACCTATATATTCTTACCTTTCGCATTACAATATTCTGTAAATATAGACTAAATAATGCATAAATAAATGTAAGCTAGTAACCCCATATTTCACGAATAACTCAATGTTCAATAAAACGTTTTCTTGTCTGTATTTAGCATCAGGTTTTTTTTTAATCACTATGAACAAGCGTTTGACCACCATCCTGCCTGATGTTAAGCAGCGATGTGAAGGTTGAAGATTTTATAAACTTTAAAGAATTATTTTAAAGTTTTCTCATGGATATGTCGAGACTGAACCAAATTAAAAAACGTTCACTTGAGAGAATTCTTCCCTTTTTTTCTGAAAACGTTTAAAAAAGCTCTTGTGTATGTGTTTTTTTTTATAAAAGTAGGGTTGGAGTAGGCAGATCTCAGTGTAAATAACCTACAGTGACCTTTTCACAGCTCTTTCTCAATATTACGACTCCTATATGCCGCTCCCGTTCAAATTAAACTCTCTCACAGCAGAGCTAAATCTGTATGACTAATTCGGCTATGTTTTTCCGATCATAAAGTAGTTAGGTGATCGTGCGATATATCGCTCTCTCTCTCTCTCTCTCTCTATCTCTGTCATACTACATCACTATGAGCGGGAGAGAAATAACATGATCATAAAAAATAAAATCGGTTCATAAACGTCGAAGTTATACGCGAACAAACATGTTGTTGTCGTCCTAAGGCACCCCGCTGGTGCACAGGGCCTCCGCAAGTTGTCTCCACTCCCTCCTGTCCGCGGCAACCTCCTTGGCGTCACTCCAGCTCAGTCCTGCGGCTCTCAGCTCCTTCTCCACGCTCCGCTGCCACGTGTGTACTGGACGTCCCCGGGATCGCTTTCCGAGCTCTGGTCGCCACTCGAAAGCAATACCAGCGCTGTTGCTTGCTCCTCTTCGGATGGTATGGCCGATCCATCGCCACTTACGGCGAGCAATCTCGGTGGCAATGGGCGACTGTCGACACATTTCCCATAAGTCCTCGTTTCTGATGGTCTTGGGCCAATGAATGCGGAGGATCGACCTCAGGGACTTATTTACAAATACTTGTAGTTTGTTCATAAGCCCCTTCGTCACTCTCCACGATTCACAGCCGAAGAGCAGCACAAACATAAAAAAGCATAATATGGGTCCTTTACCCCAAGAAAAAAATTAAATGTTTATCTTCATACAAAAATAAATAAATCAAAACAAATTCATACAGAAATAAATACAATGTTTCCTGCGCAGTACAGTCTGAAGGTTTTCAAGTCGCGGGTAAATAGGTAACTAATGAACAAGTGTGCTCCCTCGTAAACCACACCGCTGCTTAACATCAGGCGGGATGGTGGTCAAGCGCTTGTTCAATGTGTTTAAATAAAATATATATTTTCTAAAACTAATTTCTACTAGACTATTGTTTACAAGAAATACTACTGGGCATTTGCTTCGAAAGTTCCTGTGCGGGGTAGGCACTAGCACTTTCACTGGCAATTATTAGGCTTTGGTTTATAAAGGCGTGAAGTCAGTGGCGTGCACACCATATAGGCAAAAACACACTGCCTACCTTAGTATTTTGGCTACCCGACCTAATAATACAGTTATTGCTAGATCCTTTTCTGTTGTGCTCACGACATAGGCTAACGAAGGGCCCGTGTTTGGTGCGTGAGTAGATAGGTAGGCGCTTATGTTTCGTAAAGACAGGTTACCTATACATAGGTGTCCAATCCTTGGTGATTACTGCCTATCCTGTTGTAAAAACCAGTGCACGCCACTGCTTGAAGTGTATTTTACTGTCTAGTACTATGAGAATTGGCCCTCGAACCAAATAACATTGTCGCCATCGTAATTCACCAAGTAAGCAATATTAGTGAGAGAACTACAGGCGGTATATCAGAGCACAATATATTCCCTACTGATGAAGTAGCGATACATTGTTTTACTTATATTGTGTGTAAAATGACCCGAAGCAACTGTTTTAGACAAGTTGTTGGGCTCGTCAATATGGACAATGTTTACTATGGACATATTTTTCATTTCCCCACGTTGGCTCCATAGTAAAATTTGTTCATATTGACGAACCCAACAACGATTAGGGTTATTTCAGTCCAACATTTTGGAATTGTGTGGCTCTGGTGAGCAAAAACATAGTTGTTGAGATTAACTATAAATCTACAACTGTGAGCCCTCAGGGTTTTCGCAGGGTCCTTATACATTCTGTTTTATATTATAACTCAACATTGTTCTGGAACGAGTAATTATTGCTTGCGCTCCTTGTTTGATAAGTAATATCTCGCCAAATCAACATGGTTTTACGATTGGCAGGTCTACTGTCACCGCGCTTAAGAAATTTATTTCAATAATTGAGGGATCAAAGTATGTACAACTGATCTTTTTGGACATCAGCGGCGCGTTCGACAATGCCTGGTGGGCGATGATTCTCCTCAAAGCGTTCACCGGCTACCGACATCGGCGCAAAAATAATCAAAGACAAGCTTGAGCTTACCTTTGCATACCATTCGACGTTTCGACGCAGTTACATACGTCATGGTCACGACTGATGGACTGATACCTATCTGATACGTATTGATGAGAAAGTTTGATAAGAGTTGAGTAGGAAATGTGTATTCGTAACTTTTTCACGGAGTACTGAGTCCATTTTGACGACTTGATGTTTTAACTAGAGCTAACAGAGGAAGTGATATCAAAATTGATAGGCCATTTTTATTTTGATCGACTGTAACTATGTACGTATCTTCCACGAGGAAATATTTAATTATTAGTTGTATTTTGTAGTTAAGTTTATGTTATTTGCTTATTTACATCAAAATACCCTACCTGAACCTTTAAATTTACGCTTGATGAGCCGTGGGCATTTGTTGAGCAAGTGACTACTGGCTTTTGGATTAAAAGGCGTAAACTGGATTAATTCTTTAATTTTTTTACATCAAACTATTATATTAAACCTCGGAATGGTAGGTTTCGATCCTGTATAATAATTGGAAGCACTTAAATCTTGATTCAATTGCTATGCTTTGGCAAACAAAACAGAGGTAGGTAGCTGAATCTATAACATTTATTGATTCTAGGCACAGTTAAAGCATACGGCTTAATAGAATTACCTAGTTCGGTAATGGAATTGAACGATGCCAAGTTATAGTACAGTCAGGGAACTGAACCTAAAACCTAACGAATAACTTAGGACCACTTCGGCCTTCCTCATTTCGAATTAGTTGACTTACTTTTGGTAGGTTTAGAAGAAAAGTATAAAATGTGGTGCAACCGTTAACATAATATTTTTAAGAAAAAGAACCCTGTGTGGTCCAGTTAGTCGGATCCTTGACTAGTAACCGGGTGGCCGCGGGTTCGAGTCTGGCTACTGGACGAGTACCAATGGGACTCTTTTTTAGATATAGTATCTACACAACGCAACGCTCGTACAGTGAAGGACAACATCGTGATGAAACCCGCACACCCTGTCACTTTCTTACTGATGTTTTTTATATAATAAATAGACTCGATACAATAATACTTCTCATGTTTAATTTCGGCGGTGGGCCTGTGACCCTAACAGGTCTAAACGAAGAAGTTACCCACGAACAAACATATTATGTGCCGTCGAATTGAAAAATACTCCTTTTTGAGGTCACTTAAATTACTTAGTTATTGTTGGAACCAGTTAATTCAATAAAAGGTCATAAAACAACAATTACCTAATTATTTTTCGTTAATGGCATTATACTACGAAACTAAGACACCCACTACAGAAACTTCACGGCATTTAACCCTTAATCAAACAAAGGCTAGTATATTCCCACTAGACAAACACAAACTTTGAATCTTACTGAAAGTCTCCACTGGAATTATCTAAAGATTTCAGAGAAGTGATCAGAGAATAATCACATAAGGTATGTAACACTACAGTACACATTCATTTAACATTTTAAACATTTAACAATAATTTCATGTTCAAACCAAAAACAACTAGATTTGCAATCCAAAACTGACGCGTAAACACACGTAAAACGAGACAACAATATGGGCAACATGAAGGAGTGAAAGAGTAAGAGAAAATATTTTCTGTCCCTTACTGCGTAACAGGGTATTTCTGGATCCAAACTGTCAAATTGGTACTAAAAGTTACAGTTTTTATCCAGAAGTACATCGAATTCCATACCAATATTTTGGTGGGAAAGAGACAGCTGAAGATGGTACGTGGCTTGCTAGTCAGATTGTGTTTGGTCTGAGGTTGGTATTCATAAAAAGTTGAAACGTTGATGAATTACTAGTTGACGTACATTTACTTTTTTCAGTTTTTTCGTATTTTG
Source organism: Conopomorpha cramerella (assembly GCA_012932125.1). Classification (NCBI taxonomy): domain Eukaryota; kingdom Metazoa; phylum Arthropoda; class Insecta; order Lepidoptera; family Gracillariidae; genus Conopomorpha; species Conopomorpha cramerella. The sequence goes on along the minus strand of SJJU01026032.1, from coordinate 6,771 downwards.
TGAACTGTTGATCAGCATTTGAGACCTTGACAAGCTGTACTTGTGTTCTAACTTTGTGAATACCACGCTTAGTATGTGTGGTTATTTTTATGCTTCATCATAATAATCAGCCACATGACGTCCACTGCTGGACGAGGGCCTCCCAAAATTTCCATTGCCATTTGGGGGGGAATGCCAATAATCGGCGGGTTGGCGATCGCAGTGGTGTTGTGGTTTAATTCACAGAGAGTGCTCGGGGAGGATTTTTATGCTTCAGACTAGTGAATTAATCAATACATTTATCGTGCATTTATTTGAGTGAGACGAAAATAGGCGAAGGTCATAAGGACAAAAAAGGTTTCGGGCTTAGCGGAGGCCGAGAAAAAGTAATTAGGTTTAGATTTTTTCCGCAACGTAGATCTTTTTTCATCTGCCAAAACAAGCCTTAAGCTGGTAATGGAGGGTTCTTCTTTTTTTTAAAGATATCTGGCCCAACGCAGCGGTCTAAAATAGGATATTTTAAATCCCTCTTACTTCGTAGGTTGCAAAGAAAAGATTTATAAATTAACTAGCGATCCGCCCAAGCTTTGCACGAGTGCAAAACGGATACTAATTGTTTTCCTACATATTTTTTACTTTTATGCGTATTTTACAAACATTCCTCTAAAATCACTCTATCTATTAAAAAAACGCATCAAAGTCCATTTTGTAGTTTTGAAGAATAAGCATGCAAAGGGACAGACAGCAGGAAGCGACTTTGTTTTAGCAAAAAATAGCAAAGCGTGCCAATTGTACAGTTTTGCTACATTGATACATTTTCAAAATCCGTTAATGTAGCAAAACTACTAATTTCCCCAAATGGCAAAATTTCTTACATGTTTCTTTCCGTGCCTATCTTCAACACTGGTTAGTATAGATATTTTTAACGTGACTGTACCTTTTTCAACACCGGGAAAAGGAACTTGATAATATTCGTATACTCTCATCTCACGCTTGATTACGCCACCTGACGGCAAAGCACTGAACTGCTGTAAATTTCACATCTCTCCATTGCCCCGCTACTCGGAAAAGCGTTTGTAATGAACTTACCTCGTTTACTTCCACACATCGGCGTGCAGATGGCGTTGATCGTTATCGTCGATTTCTTACATTGTCTTACTAACATGAAGAGCACGAGTAACGAAAAGTGATTACGAATAATTTCGTTTGAAACAGAAAATTTAAAGATTCGAAAGAAGAGAACCTTTCACACAAATTGATGCTACATTAAAATTGAACGCTAAAATAACTGGCTATAAAGGTACGATTTACTTTGTTAGTAACGAATGAAAATTTTAATTTCACCTTTCCAACTTTCTCGACACCTTTAATTAAGAGGCCGTTTCATGAATAATCACGGAGTTCTTTGAGGCGAGAGCTTTTGACGTTATTTCATGACATCGAATATTCTAGTTTACAGTTCGAAATGACTTTTCGAGATGGCCGTCCGCGTTAATTTATTGAAGTTATTCATATAAAGGTGCTTGAGTGTGATTTATTTTGCAATAATTAAAAAGTCCCATGCTTCCCGTGCTGATCTGAGTTGTAGACAAAATGTATCAGTTGTCTTACTTCTCGGCATGTCGTTGGCGATCGTCTGTGAGATCTTGAGATTTAGGTACATACATACATACACTTCACGCCTGTCTCCCAGAGGGGTAGGCAGAGACTACAGATCTCCATTTGTCACGGTCCTGACATACCCCTTTCGCTTCATCTACATTCATACATCTTTTCATACATGACCTTCGGTTTCGAGTACTTTTCACGCCACCTTCGGCCAGGACATCACCAATCTGGTCTGTATATGTCCTTCTGGGGCGACCTCTACTCACTCGGCCCATTACATCACCCATATAAATCTCTTTCGTCAATCGCCTTTCATCCATTCTCTCTATATGCCCAAACCACCGAAGCATGCCCTTTAGGTATACCATTTAGGTATAATCAAGTTAATATTATTAAATGAAATGTGTTTTATTTAATCAAAATACAAGGAAAAATAAGTAATGAGTACATAAGAGGTGTCGGATACCGAGATCTGTTTTATAAAGAGAAACACAGGGAAAACAAAGTAACAAAAAGAAAAGAACAAATTAAAATTGCACAAACTTCTAAAAAAAAAAAAATAAAAAAAAAAACGTTGTTGGGCTCGTTTTGTTGCTTTATGTAATTTGCTTGTGCCTTATGCCCACGGTTCACCAAGCGTATTTAGCCCAACGTGACAGGGGGTGAGCCCATCGCTGTTATAGAGTCCACACACCTTGTGGTGTGCGGGTTTCATCACGATATTGTCATTCACCGTACGAGCGTTGCGTTGCGTACATAGGCGTACACGTCCAGTAGCCGGACTCGAACCCGCGACACCCCCCCCCCCCCCCCCCTTACAAGTCAAGTATCCGACCGACTGGACCACAGACGCTCTTTGTTTGTTTGTTTGTTCTTCGCAAAAAAGTTACTCAATTACGTAACTTATTTGAGTAGATAGATATCCGGCGAAACTTTGTCCAAAATTCACAGCAGGTAAAACCACAGACGACAGCTAGTCTTTAATATTTACTTTTCCCCCTCTCCGTTACCCTCACCTCACACCTCTCGGCGTCCCAGTATAAGTTGGTCACCTTACTTAGTACCAGGGTTGCATAATCCAAGCATGCTCAGCTGTAATCCTGACAGGCAATCTCTGACGTCATCAATCTCTCACGCGGACGCGGGGGTGAGGTAAGAACTTGCCGGTGGAGTTCTGGAGAGGGGGGAGGGGCTACCTCCATTGTGAAGATGACAGGCCACTAATCGAAGTGCATTAAAAAGAAAAGTGCGGTTTGTTATAGAGTTTCAGATTTCGAACAAAATATATACTATGGGTACCTACTTGTACAGTCACGTGCATAAACATGTATACACTTAGAAACATTTCAAAGCCATTTTCATACAAAGAATTGATGCGAATGTTATGGTTTTGCGAATATATTTTAGATTCCTTACTACGATGAAATAGGTCTAATATCAAAGTAGCAGTGGTTATTTTAAGAGAAAGTGGCTTTGAAATGTAACTAAGTGTATACATGTTTTTGCACGTGACTGTACTAAATATTGTAGATACATACAGGAGCAAGGAACCTTAGCTATTTCAATATATCTTTATGCAAGGATCAATACAAGTAACTGTACTTAGGGGCCGAAAATATCGGTGACAGTTTGACGCGAAAGGAATTAATTTCGACAATTGGGCATGTCATGCCGAAACATAATGTCATAATGATTCATCGTAAATATCATCAGTCCCATGTATTATTATACAAAGCGATATTTTCGCGATCCGGAAACAAAAACGACCTTTGTTTATTTATAAATGAAATGCGCAAAGACATTGTAACTCAAAATTGTTCACTGAGTATATAGGAGCGAATATAATCAAGGACAGACTCGAGCTTTGTTATTTTAGTCCCAGTACCAGTCAACTCGTGACTACGACGCATACTACTGCGTCGAAACGTCGAGTAAAATAACAAAGTTGAGTTATAACGATACTTGTGTATTATATTTTTTTTAAACACAATGAACAAGCCTTTGACCATCGTCCTGGCTGATGTTAAACCATTGTACTTATCGTTATCGTTAACTACACACATTAAAAGTGTCTAGGGATCAAGTACATTTTATAAGATTGCAATCAAGAATATATTTTACAAAAACTGAGAGGCCTATGTCCAGCAGTGGACAAGAATGGGCTGATGATGATGAATCAAGAATATATTTTGCAAAAAATGTTTTCATTCATAATTTATTCAAAATGTGGTGATGAGTCATTGATACAGGCATAGGGAATTAGGTAGGAGACTGATCTTTTCAGAGCTAAAAATGTTCTTGATCCCTAGACACTTTTGATGTGTGTACATTTATTAAAATAAAGTTTAAAAAACTCTTCTAACCAATGGGACTTTTTTTCACAGCCTATGTACCGACGCTCGTACGGCGAGGTGTGTAAACCCTACAACGGCGAAGGGCTCACCCCCCGTCACGTTGAGTAGAATACGCGCGCGTGAACCATGGGCATTTGCTTAGCAAGTGCCTCTGACTACCCCGCTTTGGCATTAAAAGGCGTGAAGTGTATGTAGTTTAAAAAAACATCAACACCCGGTGAACAATATTTGGTAATAATGTCTGTGCGCGTTTCATTAAAAAATGATCTAAAAAAAACATGTTTAACACCTATTCTTAAACTAACATGACAAAATATGATTAGAATGATTTCAGAAATAGGTTAATAGGAGTAATATTGCACGTTCTAATATGAAAAAAAAAAACGATGGATGAACTGCTGACCACACAATTTTTACGTATTTTAGTTACATATTGACGGGCCCGTTGGTGTAGTGGTCAGCATGTCTGCCTCTGCTCCGTAGGGCCGTGCGTTCGATTCCCAACGCTGGCATGTATGTACGATTAGGTGATGAGCTTTTAAGTACTTGTTGGATGTGTCTGGGTGTTTTATTTATAGAAGTATGTATTTAAAAGAAAAAAAAAAGTATTTAAGTAAATATATATCGTTGTCTGATTTCCATAACACAAGTGCTTTGGCTACTTAACATGGGATGAAGGCAATGTGTGAGTTGTAAAATATTTTTTTTTTATATATAAAATGTATTAATTTCTCCGCGTCGTACGTACATTTACAAGAAACCAGAATAAATTTGCAATCGAAAGCAATAAATTTTCATTCTGTATGGATTTTATATCAAAAGTTATGGTGAAAATCGTAAAGAAAAATGTTAAAAAGTCGATTTCCCAAAACCTACACTATATTATGTCATGCCGATGGACTATATGATATTTGATGAGATTTTTTGCGTTGTCATTTTTCTTCCTCACCTCAGTTAGGTAAGTACAAACCTCACCACAAGTCTAGTGACTAATAAGGCTATTTTATTAAGAAAGACGACACCTCCTGCGGGCGACATCCATCAGGATTAAGACACAACCTCAAGGAGAGATGGGACACGTTTACTGGTTATAAAATTTACTGAAAATGGAAAAGGAAATCGAGTATAAAAAAGAAGTATAAAAAGCTGGTGTGGTATTTGTTCGTTTTACGAAATCGTTTTGGGAAAGTGGTGAAAAATATACTTATTTATTTATTTATTTTGGGAAGCCAACAAAACATACACATTTACATTCAATAAAAATAAAAATTACACTTAAACATTATATTATAGTGCTGTCTTAATTAGAGGCTAACACTGAAAGACAATATAGTTAGCTAAAAAATATATACATTAGGGTAAATACATGAAATAATAAACATATATACATATATGAAGAACTTTTCGAATTAGCACCTTCAATCCAACACTCGAGACGAAACGAGAGGTAATCAATATATTAAAAAATCAACGCCTTTTTTCGTTGTAATGTTACAACTCCGGAACGGGTGGACCGATTTCGCTAATGTTTGCTTTGTTGTGCTTATTAATGACAGCAGAAGGTTCTTATGAAAGAAAAAAATACTTCTGGGCACACTTCGAGGTTATACTAATTTATATTCATATTAATAGTTAGACAGGACAACGTCTGTCGAGTCCATTAGTACATAGTATAAAGCAAAGCCGCCTCCCGCTGTCTGTCCCTATATGTATGCAAGATATTTAAAGCTATGCAATAGATTTTTATGCGGTTTTCATTGGTAGATAGAGTTTCTTGAGAAAGGTTTATATTGTGTATCAAACACGCATATAATAGCAGAGAAAGGCTTTTAATAATTATGTTAGTTTCTATGAATAGACATACCCGTGCCGTGTCTAATGTAGGTATGTGTTGAAGTTATTCTGTTAAAGGAGTTTCAAAGACTAACTACCTACTAACTAACTTTTCATATTAGTAAAGACATGAATGTGTTCTGATTGATGTAATAAGTTGAAGCGTTTTTATTACGCTAGCTTTCGGTTATAAGAATGTAGGTTATCGAAATTAAGCATCACTAGGGACCTTTTTTATTGAATTGGCTGATACTTCCTAGAGTTTCTGTGCTCCTGGTGGCGCGTTGGCTTTTCAATGGGTGGTTTTCTGACATGTGGCTTATTACAATTTTAAGAAATGTCAATAGATGGCATTATCTTGACAGGGTTGTCATTTCATGTTTTTATTTTTTGTTGACAATTATAAAATGAGTTTCTCCTTGAGATCATGTCTGATTAGCGCCATCTGTGAGATTTTTTGGAACTACTTTTGACATACACTTCACACTTCACGAATTTTAATCCCAAAGCGGGGTAGGCAGAGGCACTTGCTTAATAAGCACGCCCACGGTTCACCAAGCGTATTTAACCCAACGTGACAGGGGGTGAGCCCATCGCCGTTATAGGCTTCACACACCTTGTGGTGTGCGGGTTTCATCATGATGTTGTCCTTCACCGTACGAGCGTTGCGTTGCGTACATAGGCTCTGAAAAAGAGTCCTATTTATTTATTTTTTAGTTTATTATTATATTTAGTTATTTTTTTTCCCCATACATTTTGGTGGAAAAGAGACGGACTGAGGGTGGTACAAGGCTTGCAAGTCTAGTTGTGTTTGGTCTGAGGCTGCACCCTTGTTTCCGTCAATCCGAGTGATTGATGGATTGATTGTAACCGATGACAGCAGAGCAGATTTTATTCAATGCAATCAAGCAAAGGCAATACGTCACAAGGACTTTGTGACGGGAAGCGATGAGATGCAAATGGCGTTCCTTATTTCTCATTTACAAATTTTTTTTTT
>SJJU01026019.1:0-10856 GCA_012932125.1 Conopomorpha cramerella | reverse complement strand
AATATATACTTATATAAATAAAAGACCCCAGACACATCCAACAAGTACTTAAGGCACCTGTCAGCGATGGGAATCGAACCCACGATCCTACGTAGCAGAGTCAACGTTACTTCAGGTATTTTTTTAGACAAATTTTGTCCATTTCAAAAGCATGCATACCTACAATTGTATTATATTTATGTATATGTATAAAAGTACCTAACCTTTGAGGGTGACGTGACTTAGTCCAAGAGCTCGCCGGTTCGATACCCGCACCAATGTTTCTATGTTCGCATACACTACGATTAACTCAGCTTTCTTACAGTAGAGAAAGGCATTCAAGCGTTCACGCAATTGTCTTAAGCAATTGATCAATACTTGTGACAAATCAACGTGAACCATTGTAAACTATACGTGCCTTTTGGTGTGCAAATGTCGTCTCATTGTAACTAGTCATACGTAATGTTTAAACAGGTGATATTACAAAAACATTCACTAACATAGGCAGTGCCACCAAAACTAATAAACAACTTTTTTCGGACAGTACATGATTTAATTGGAAAAATAATATATATAATTTTACAAAATCTGTACATTGTTTTTTTAGAAGTTCAATCGTTATACTTATCATAACATACATGGGTATCACAAAATTAATAATTTTTCTGTAGGTACGCCATAAATCTTTGATCCACTTTCTCCCTCAAGGAAAGTAGGTAAAATTCATATTCAAATTTCCTAAATTATCTAAAAAGCTACCACGGAACCGTCACTACGTGGGTCAAAAGCACCTTCTAATCTACCATCAGGGTGCCTGACTAAAGCTCCAGCATGTCCGCAGGCTTCAGAGTAATCTGGTAACATCACCACCTTATGACCTTTGGCTTCCAATTCTCTTTTAACATTAATTCCAAATCGCGCTTCTATTTTCAAATTATCAGCCTCATCTTCAATCATAGGACCATACATCCACCTAGGTAAAAATAGAGTCTTTTGAAGTGGTATATCTTGGACCACGTATCTGTGGAATATCGCAGCTTGAAACTGAGATTGGCCGTCCCCACCCTGACTACCATAAATCATAACTCTACCATCTTTAAGACGGGCCGCAGCGGGGTTTAGTGTATGAAACGGTTTTTTACCCGGTTTTATTTCTAAAATATGGTTATCTTTCAAAGAAAAGGAAACTCCACGGTTCTGCCACAGTATCCCTGTGATGGGTAAAACCACGCCACTTCCAAAAGAATGATAAACACTTTGTATGAAGGACACAGAATATCCCCGACGGTCCACTGCCCCCATCCACACGGTGTCCCCCGGGCCCTTCCCTTTGCCAATAGATGAAGCACGATTTGTAATATTCTTAGCGATTTCTTCCAATTGATGAGATTCTAAAAGTCTTTGTGGATTAACTTTCATGTAAGCTGGGTCAGTAATGTATTTATCACGTATCCAAAATCCTTGCTTGGTAGCTTCTACGGTAGCATGTATGAAATCAGTATCTGAGGGTCTATCAATCCCTAATTTTTCGAGAATTCCTAAAATTGAGAGCGACACCAAACCCTGCGTTGGTGGTGGTACATTATATACAACGCCACATTTTAAGGTCAATTGTAAAGGTTTTCGTATCTCAGCTTCGTATGTTTGCAAATCATCTTTGGTTATAGGCATTCCTATACGATCCATATCTTCAGATATCCAACCGGCCATTTCACCCCTATAAAAACTTTCTAAACCATTTTGCGATAAATATTCTAAAGTCTTTGCTAATTCTGGTTGTTTTAGAATATCACCTTCCTCCGGTATTCTTCCGCCTGGCATAAAATATTTTGATATGTCGTCTGTTATACTGTCCTGTGTGTCCAGGTCCTTCAAAGCATCAATGAAGGATCTAGATGCGGGATAACCTTGCGCTGCATACTTGACAGCGTCCGCAAGCAGTCTTTGTATGGAAAATCTTTTATAGCCACAATCGACGACGAAGTCAAGAGCCTTTTGCCAACCAGAGATAGTACCTGCGACAGTTATTGCTGATTTTGGACCTTGTGTCGGTATACGGTCATGACCTTTGAAGAAATCCAATGTAGCTAGACTGCCAGCTGGACCACTGGCGTCTATACAAAATGGTTCTCCCTTAGGTGGTACGATTAGCCAAAAGCTGTCACCCCCAATGCTGTTCATATGAGGATAGACAACGGCCACCGTGGCAGCCGCTGCAACCATCGCTTCCATAGCGGTCCCACCTTCACGAAGTATAGCCAGAGCACTCTGACTGGCCAAATAATGCGGTGTTACAACCATACCTTCTTTCGATATAGTTCTTTTCGGCTCCATCGTGATAGTACCTGAAAAGAATTTCTACATTATTTGGAATATAACATCAAATTTATATAAGCTTTAAGATTTTTAAGACTCCCTAGTAATAAAATTCGGGGTTGCTACTACTTTCTGCAACTTATTTCAAATGCCACCCGCTAGAAATTTTGATTTCTTGCTTCGTAAATTTTTATGAGGTTCCAGATCTGAGATTTTTAGTTTCGGGTGTAAAATGTCGTAAACGCGAATCCTTGTGTGAAATACGAATAGCTTTCTGGAGAAAAAATAAGTGGAACGGCTTCCTGCCATGTAGAGTTGTAATGAGCACTTAATATTTTGAAACTTATGTCCCGTTTTTTAAATGTTCTTTTATATGTATCAATTAAAATTAAATTCAAGATTATGAATAAAACATAATCTATACTAATATTGTAAAGCTGAAGTTTGTTTGTTTGTACGCGCTAATCTCAGGAACTACTGGTTCGAATTGAAAAAAATAATTTTTGTGTTCAATAGACCATTTATCAAGGAAGGATTTAGGCTATATAACATCACGCTGCAACTAGTAGGTGCGAAGAAATAATGCAAAATGTGAAGAAAACGGAGAAAAATATGAGGGCTTTCGATGCGTGCGCTGCGAAAACAATGTATATTGGCGAAACAATGTTTGCCGGAGCAGCTAGTTGTCTATAAGACACACAAGGCACAAGACGATCGCTGTTGCGGACCTTTGGAGAGGCCTATGTACAACAGTGGGCGTGAGTGAGCTGACTTGATATGACGATAATTCGACGCAGAGTTAGAAAACTCCATATCCAGTATTATTGCACTATTCCTATACTTACGTTATCTTAATACAGTAAAATGTTCACGTCTTTCTTTATTGTTCACTATAAACAGTTATACTCGTAAAACTTAAAATACTGCGTGTAAAATGTTTCATTTCTATACCAAACGGACAGTATTATACCATTAAGTATAACGATAATACGTAACTATAGGCCACGCGATTTAAAAAAACAGAGGCAGTTAGAAGGAAGGAACACAGAGGAATCCATGTCCAATATTATTGTACTACAGGTGTATTACAGGTAGGTACAGGTGTACCTACCTAATAAATCGAACAGAAATAATTAAACCCACGTCAAAGATTGTTGTAGGTGGCTCTTACACACAAGTACTCTCGCCTTTAATCTCCAAGAGGGGTAGGCATAAACCCTTATTAAGCAAAAGCCTGTCGCCTAGCCATAATTAAATAGATTTAGCCATAGCCACTGTAAGGTTCACACACAATTGGTGGTTGATGGTTTCCTCATTCACTGTAAAAGCGTTGCCACCAGAAAATAGTCAGAAAATAATGATATTAAATTTTTACTACTTCATAAAAATATTTTTTGCATAAAACCTAATGACATTATATATAACTGGATGGCTCGATGAAACAGAAACAGATTTTATTTGCGATACGCAGGTGGTAATGATGGTCACATGTATGTGACTGTTAAGAAAAAGTTGGTACTGACTTGTCTTTGCAGACGTACAAATAAAAAAGTATAGAAAAAATCACAGTGAAAAATCGAACCTGACACACTTGCACAAGGGTGACCTTCGTTTGTGTATTTTTTTTCTAGATCTGACCGTACTTAATACTACAAAAATATAGAAATATTGAAATATTTTTTATTTGGCAACCATCGACATGTTGTTTATTGCTCAAAAGACAAAAGAAATCAAATGTGGAGGAACAATTCTCCAAAGGTTCTATCCGCCTCAGTAAGAATACAATGATGGACTTACACAATTACGTATGTATTCTAATGTATACACAAATGTTGCCACAAATAAGTTGGATTCAGTTAGTAACAATGTATTACACATGCCTGATTAATTACACGAATTTGGTCCCGAGAGTAACTGATCAACTTGATTAAGCGTAAACCTACTAAATATTCAACCTATTTTCAGAATAGCCTGTTTCACTGCAGACTCTCTTAGCACACTCGTTTGAGAGCTTAATCAAAGCTTCAACGGCATAAAGCCTGAATGCTTGACATTTTAGCAGCTAAGCAATAAAAGTAAAAATAGTGTATCTTCGCTGGAAGCCGTGAGGTCACTACTGTAAATAAATCGAATTTGGAATGTGTCGCTGCACACGAAACTTTCACGTTTGGCCGAATGTTTTAGAGAACTGGCTGAAAATATTTACAGAAGAATGGTTGGAACATTTGTGTGATATTAAATATTTTCTGTTTTGTAGGAATTTATAATATTCCTAAAGCGACGAGAACGAAACAGATCCAGTGGCACATTCTTTGACCGTTTCAATTCTCAATAATTTCACTACATAATAAAAACGCCGCGGTCAAGCTAAACAAATCCGTTTAATAAAACAATGTCGCTTCCCGCTGTCTGTACCTATGTATGATTGTTTATTTATAACTACGCGACGGATTTTAATGCGGTTTCTTTTAATAGATGCAGAGGATGGTTTATATGAAAAATACATGATAATATAGTAGAGAAACACGTAGTAAAATATCCAAATTGCACTCGTACGAAGCCGGGGCTGGTCGCTAATACAATATAATATAATAATTTTTTGGGATCGTTTTAACACGCTTTGGCCAGAGGACTTTTTCCAACAGTGTATATAATTGGGCTAACATAATGATAATGTATTTAATGATGATAAATGTAAATTCATGGGCCTAGTTTAATTTTGATATTATATTCTCACTTAAACTGTGTTAGATTGTTATTTCTAGTTTTAGAAGCACTGCACTGTGGCCGATCTCTCAAAAATACACCGATATAAATTTACATATTGATCAATGAATTCTACATCCAACAATATAAACCCAAATTAGGTAGGTGTACTCTAAATCTGCCATTTAAATAGTACTGTTACATGTTAAGTACTTAATCCCTCAGGACCGGTACCTGACCCCTTCGCAGAGTTCCACCAACTAATTACAAACCTACGAGTGACATTGAACGTGTATAAACCTTAGTTATTAAAACACGAACACTATCTATTAAAACAGTTGTAATACTACTTGGCATTTGCTTTGACACGATCCGGCTAACTTGGACATAGTGGCTTGGATCAAAATTACTTCGACAGCAGTTGGAATCGCTTCGAAGTTTACATCGATCTAATCTTTGCACACATACATAACGTCACGTCTTTAATCCCTAGATGGGTGGATATAATCTTTAGAATGATGACAGGACACTTCTTGCCTGGCAATCAGGATTTAGATAAACGGCAGAAAAAAATTATGATTTAAACATGAATGGCAAAATATGTTGTTAAGCTCAAAACTCGGCTTAATTCTTTTCTGTTGTGTATCTTATTGTAAGGGGAAAGATCTTATGAAAGAAAATAATAATAAACTTGCACGGAAACAACGTCTGTTGGGTTAGTATTACAATAATTTATGGATAATCACGTTAAATTTAATCTACATTAGGAGAAGAAAATACGTATGTAGATAGGGCACTTACTACAGATTTTTCTTTCCCTACTTTACATAATTATTATAATATTAAATTTCAAAACGAACAACCGAAAAGTAAACGTCTGCTCCGGTAAGAATATTTGCTATACGATAACCCCGACCCACTTGATTGTTCTAGTTTAAAGCACACAATAAAAATAAATATAGATAACTAAGATACCTACAGAAAGTGTTTTTTTTTTGTATCCGAACCGGGAACTAAAACATTGAATACGGTATCTGCGCGGTGCAGTTGATATTATGACAACGAACGATTCTACCACCCGCCCGCGCGGCTCTGTCATCTGCAAAACACTGAAATAATATCTTTCTTTGTAAGATAAAAGAAAAAAAAAAACTGTGACATCATTTAATAAGCCCGTCCATATGAAGCGTTAACTCGGATAGAAAATAATCACTAAGGTTAAGTATCATTGTACGTGATCAGTCGTTGCATGGGAGAACGTATCCAGTGGTTTTTTTCTGAACGCTTTCGTTCTTCAGATGAAACCGGCTTAGGGAACCCCAAAGAACCCATTTAAAGTTGAGTACGTTTGTGTGTCTTTAACTTTGGTACGTTCATAGATTCTATGGATATAGGAAATAAAGTAATATTGACAACTAGGATAACGCTAGGCAGAAGAAAAGTAAAGGTAAGTCACTTTACTTTTCCTATTTAACTTACCTATCGGTACAATGATTGTGTGGAAAATACGCCAACACCCATACAAACATTATTTATTGAAGCTTGTGATATTTATAGTTATAAACAAAATACATTCTAACAAACATTTCCTGTGTATAAAGTATTCATTTCATCACCGATATCTAAAAAAAACTTTGCTATTATTTTTAAGATTTTTTTCCTCGACCCCCCGAGAAATTGTTATGAGTTAGTTCAATGTATCCCAAAAAGTTCTTACCAATTTTATTACTTAATAGAGTGTCTCGGAGTCCTTTTTTCATAAAATCCTTACAATATCTTTTAGGACGAATCGAGTGCAAACCTTTTCGTTTCCACTGAACAGAATGAACAGAGGTATGAAACTCTGAAACGCTATTATGTGTTATTACCCATACGTTTTGATTTGTTTAGAAAGCACTGCACTGCACTGTTACTCTGAATTGATTGTAGTATTTTGAGGCTGACTGCGGTCAGCAATCAGCCATTAATCACAGTGCAAACAAGCTAATGGCGTCAACAAATTAGTATTAGGTATAATTTACACTGTGTCGATGTAGGCAACGTTGTCGCGCCGCTGTTTTCAAATCACAAACAATAAATTATCAAGCTATTAGCTGTTTTTATTTATTTAACTATGTCCCCGCGGCTTCATACACTTGATCTTTAGTTGCGTTAGCTTAACCCTAGACGGAACATGTGATTATTTATTTATTAATCCACAGATAAGTGTTGAGGTGCGAAGGCCAATCCAAGAAAATTAAGAAGAGTAGACATTCTTTGATTAGGTTTTAACTAATAAACTAGCTTGTTATCAAGGGAGACTGACCCAAAATTACTCAAACAAGGACTTCCGAGGGTGCCAAATCACCTACCTCCCCACACTGCGTTCACCTCCACCGCAAAAGACATAGACAGTACCTACACAAACTTTAGAAAAACGTGCCATTTTGCAAGCTTCATTACAGCTGCCGCCGCTGCCATACCGACGTTATGTGGGCTCTAGTAGCCCTCTGTAAGTAGAAAACCGTTAAAGTAATAATACCCATGCTAACTCACACCAGGTAACACCTCCACGCCCATAATGAGCTTGGACCCATCAGGATGCTTTGGCGTACCCTCTTATCTGTACTCACAAATAAGAGGCTTCTAAAGTTCAAGGCAGTCCTTGGGGCAATCTTTGCACGTGCGGTGTCTTTACAATATGTGCGTTGGCTTAGGGCAGCTAAGCCTTTTTTTATCGTGGAGAAATCGGTCATAGATACCGCGCTAGGCCCTCGCGGACTGTCACCAGAATGGAGGCGGTAACAGGGTCACCACGCTACCGCCGCCGTCGTCACTCAGGGGCCGTGTTAAGGGCGCGCGAATCCCCGCCTGCGTGCCACAGCCTCTACGCCCTTTCAGATACCTTTTACGACAGGCAAGGGAAAACCACAGACCTATTCTTATGCCTGGGCACATGACAGCTAAGCCTGTGGTGCCTGCGAACCTCTGCACCATACCTACACCGATGTAATTATTGCAGCTTACCAGGTTAGCTGGCCGTGCTATGGCCAAGTTGGATTAAGATATAGTGTGTAACGAATGTGTGTTTCAGGTAAATACATATATCATTAAATAAAGCAGTTTGTCTCTATCCGCAAGACAGTCCCGATACACCTTAATTTATGGTCGGTTCGTCACTAGCAGATACAATACTAATTTGTTACGAATGTTGGGGCATTGGTTATCGTCAGTAGTCTTCGATTATGTGTATAATTTGTAAGTAAGAAATGAGTAGTTTATAAATATTCACTTTACCTTACTGCAGCATGCACATAATGTACATACGTACGTACTCAGTTTTGTGTACGGTCGGCAGTCTTTCCCAAAATGGAGGCCTAAAGTGGGAAGACCCTGAAAAAATTACATCCATCTCCAGTAATAAATCACAATATTTTTAGTAGGTTAAATGGGAGGCGTTAAAACACTAAATATTATCTAGTTTGGCAAACTCTTGACATATAGTAGGTTCACAGTATACGTAAGGGTTAATACACAAATTAAGCGACGCTCGACAACACAGTGTGAACACGCTCTTATACCACAAATATCGTGCGCTTGCTGGTAACGAGTGTGATTAAATTAATTATATTAGATGGGATGCATTGTGTGGGTATTTAGATACAGTCGCGGTAAAATTGACAGTCGGCAGGTAGATTATTGTTTGTTTATATGGCTCGTTTACAGAATTATACAAAGTCATGCACTGCAGGATAATAGCACTTCCGGCTTAGTCTATTAAAATAGACCAGACGAATAGTAGTAGCCGTATAGTGACGGCGAATGGAATACATGTGTCACCACCCCAGCCTAACCTTTCCCGTCATGAGGGTCATAAGAGGCGACCGAGGGTACTGTTCAAAGAATAGTCAGCAGTGCTCTTTGTGAGTTAAACCTAGGCGGGCGGGTTAGCGATGGTGCTACAACGCCACTGCGATCGTGGCAATTATTGGTATTTCCCTATGTTCCCTCCCAAATGATCACGGACATCATTGAGGGAGGCCCTCGAGCAGCAGTGGACGTCATGTGTGTGATGATGAATGGTACCTACTACGTTGGAACCCTTAAGTAAGTAAGAGGCGACAGTGCTGTCGGTCAGTAGAGTTATAGAAAGCAAATAACGGAGGACCAGAATCTACGGGTTCTGCGACTTTGGGGAGAGTCCTGCAGAACACCGCGAGGGTGACACCGGTGTGTTTTAGCAGATCCTGGCATCACCCGATACGCATCGCCGACGGCCACCGGAGGGGTTTTAGTCGGTGAGAGTCCAGGATATGGATGACGATATTTTTATATGGATGTAGATATGAAAGCAAAAGCGCTTTTCAAATTTTACAAAAATACATATAAAATCTTTCTCTTTCCAAATAAAGTTATTCCAAATAATACTTTCCTAAGGTAGGTACCTAGAGGTATTTGTAATCGTAGGTCAATCCAAAAGGTAGGTTATGCCCCATCTATGTGAATACAATATACTAGTATTCACGTACCTGCCTACCTACACACATACATATGGAAGGTAGGTAAGTAAAATAAATAATAGCTTGACTTGACTGTCAAGGTGAAACGACGGCGACGCCTTTCAATCGTTTCCACGGCACAGACTGCAGACAAGGCCTAGGTTAATTTAGGTTCGCACCTACTTATTCTCGTATTGTGCCGGCATCGCACAATACTCCAAATATAAGTGTAGTAGCGAATTGCTTGCTTCTTACTTGGTTTCAATTTTATTGTTTAGGTACCTACAAAATATCCATTGTAGGTACATATATCCAAAACCGATCCACACATTGCACTGGTGTATTAGATCCAATAGTGGAACTTGGATCAAATCTGTAGTGGCAATGTGTGGCGCCTGCATTAGATCTCTTATTTAAGCTATAGCTTAGCGTAGCAACTAGGTAAGTAGGTAGATACCTGGTACGGAATTGACCTTAGAGGTTGTGTAACCTTATTTTACTTAGGCCACATACAACCCATCAGCATGTCTATTGTTTTAACCCTGCAGGTGAAATAATCTGTCGATCGATTTAATACTGTAGTTTTTAGAGTACCAACTATGTGATGCCGCCGCCCCAGAACACACCGTCCCCAGAAGCGAAACACCGGGATTACCTAGATGTTTTATGTCTATTTATGTATTTGAGACTAGTCGGCACCATTCGCAGGTCCGTATTTTTTAATGCTGTAGATAAACGGTACCTATTTACCCCCTTACCAATAAACGCGTTGTCACTTACACAACGGTTAGTACAGGTCTACTTGAATTGGTTATTCCGTATTTGACATACAACTGACAAGTTAAGTTGAGCTTTGTATATCTTCCAAATAGGAAATCCGCCATTATTGGTAAGGTCCTAAAAGTGTATGTAAGTAAACTTTTATATTTCACATACAGTGCTCTTTTTGGTTTCCGGTCGCCCTACAAAAGTATCGCCATCTGTTGGAAATATCGTGAACTCACGTTGGACGCGACCTCAAACAAAGCTATGTTAAACAAGTGATACTACTAGACCGCAGCGCCACCGCCACTATAAAACATACCTTAAATAAGCGACGATTTCCTTATAAGACACATAATTATTTTAAAGCTATTGCGTGTTCTACTATAGAACTTGTATAACACACTATGCCTACATTCATAGGCAGAACCCCGGGCCGGTTATCTTATGCAATAGTGGCGCCCCATGTGAGTTATTTTGTAACCAAATGAAGGCCACAGACTACTATGACTAGACTGACCCATGATGGGTGTATGAGATGAAGTATTTAGTCTGTACGATTGACATTGTTTGTTCATGACAACGCTATGCTAACGATCAAACAATAATTTATTT
>SJJU01026016.1:0-13201 GCA_012932125.1 Conopomorpha cramerella | reverse complement strand
TACGAGAATTCCACTACTGGTCGTTGCATCGCATGGCATCGTAGCGGAAAACGATTCTGCCGATTTTGTCTGTTCAATTTCACAAAGGTCAATGCGATGCAACTACAAGAGTATAGTAGGGGTCCTTAGGTCCCTGGGGGTCAAGTTTCCTATGCTGTCGTAGTGCTGGCATCACACCGCCAAACGACAAGAATGCAGGTGAAATTATTACTAAATGACTATAGGTAATTCATTATCATCATGCCAGCCCACTGACGTACAATGCTTCCTCCTTGCTTACCTTCCCAAACTATACTTATGTGCAACTAAATCGATTCAGTTTACTACTGGTGATCTGATTACATGTCATTGTTCGCAAGTTTAGATATATCGAATTCATAATGGCTTGATCTGAATTGTACCATTCTTAAAAACAAATTTCAGTGTGTTACATAAAAAAAACTTTATACATACATACATACACTTCACACCTGTCTCCCAGAGGGGTAGGTAGTTAAAAAGCTTTATCCCTATGTTTTTTCTCCCAATTCCTAAAAAATATATGTAATTATTAAAACGAGTAACCATATTGCGTACCTTTTTTTTTAAACATTGTTAACAAGCGGTTGACCACCATCCTGTCTGATGTTAAGCAGCGATGTGGTCTATGACGGAGGTTATTAAATAGGTATAAAATATCAGAAGTGAAATTAAAAACACTGTTTCGCCTTGCAGTCGGGATGCTGTGGGTTTGAGTTCGACTGCAGACACGTACAAAATATTATGTCCCTTTTTCGGGATCTATACCCACATACCAAAACGTCCGTGACCTCTGTACCGGCGATCGCCACCTTTACTTCGGGATTAATAAAAATACTTGCGGCTATTTCTTAAGCAATACCTCAGTTCTCTTTTACGATAAAATTAATTTTAAAAGAAATTTTGTGTATCATTTTTTTAATGAAACGCGCACAGACATTATAACTCAATATTGTTCACCGGGTATATCGGCGCGAATATAATCAAAGACAAGCCTGAGATTACCTTTGTTATTTTACTCGACGTTTCGACGCAGTGGTATGCATCGTGGTCACGAGTGGACTGAGATTATGTATAACCAAAATAGTACTCACATGATACCCTCAATTAGTTTTACAACAAACATCGTCCAGTAATTCTGACTGGAACCTTCAGCCAGGCAGCAAAAAAAAAGTGCTATGTGCCCAAACACTAGAAATGGTTTTCTGCCAAATGCATCGGTAATGAAGCCCGTGAAAAATGCTGTGGCTATTTGACCTGAAAATTAGAAAATAATGTCTAAAACAATAATTATTGTTTGGAATTGGAAGGTCCTTCAAACAAATGAAAATAATGTTTACTCTCGAAAAATTTCGCAACAACTTTCCTCAACTTTTTTCGATAACAATTCATAAATAATTAAATAGGTGATCCAAACATTTAAATAGTTAACAATACTAATAATAGTATTTTTTCGTAGGCATTTTCTAATGGAAAGATGTATGAATGTAGATGAAGCGGAAGGAGTATGTCAGGACCGTGACAAATGGAGATCTGTAGTCTCTGCCTACGCCTCTGGGAGACAGGCGTGAAGTGTATGTATGTTTGTACATTTTCTAATATTCGATAAAAAATTTTACTGCCCATATTTTTGGGTTCAGCTTTTTCATTCATACGTAGATGCATTTAGCTTTGGAATTTCTAAACATAATCGTCAAACAAACGCCTGAAAAAGTTCGGAAACCCTATTTTGTTCTAAAGTTCAAGAAAAACACTTTATAATAGGTATGGTCTAAGTTTGGTTTAGTTAGTTTATACGAAACAAAATCTTTCCTACATTATAAGACAGATTTCATTCTGTTACAAATTAATCAAAAGCGCTAGAAAACACAGTGCAAAGAAACATACCAATAAACGGCGTAGACGTCAAAATTCCCTTTTGTATATTTGTCATTTTTAAATCACATTCGGCATTGGGGACCACGAAGGACGTTGACGTCACCGCAAAATTGTTCGCCAAACTAGCCGTGAAACATGCCACCATTAATTTAACGCCGAATTTCCCGAATTTGCACGTCTCCAGCATGTCTTCCAGCTGCACCATCGGGTCATGGTGTGGTTTTCTTCCTGAGGACAAATAGGCGAAGTTTTATACTCAGAAATTACTACTACTAGTAGCAAGCAAGTAAAATGGCATAAGCAAAATGGGTTATTTATATTTTATTTATTTATTTAATGAACAATATGGAAAACTAACAGCGTAATATATCTCTTATAACTAGACAGTAAAAAAGCTGTTACAGAAGCCAACAAGTTTTCACAATTAACAATAACTAGTTGCGTACATTTTATTACAAAGACACTGATTTTAATACAATACTTAAAGTAAAATTAAGTTGAGCATTCCACAAAGAGTAAAGGTAATGTAAACTTTTAGACTAATATTACATATATTAGGCCGTCAGTGCTAAAGTGGCCTAATACTAGATCAATTCAGTATAAAGATACAGGAGTTTTTAGAATAATGAGTTTGACCTATGTGTTAGATATATTATGGGAGCTTATTTTTGTCCAAATGGTTATTTTTTGTAATTAAAATTATGGATTCTTTAATATGAATGATTTTTTTTTAATATGATTTAGTAAATTTACGAAGTACTTAAGTCGGAATATTAAAAACTGGCTTAGGTAACTTTTACGCTGACGACCTCATATTAGGTTAGTATACTTTTATGATATATCATATTTTAATGAACGGCGCACATACACTAATAACTCAATATTGTTCGCCGGGTATATAGGCGTGAAAATAATCGAGCTTACCTTTGTTATTTTCGCGCCTATATACCCGCTGAACAATATTGAGTTACTTTTATGATACGCCCTAGAGACACGTTTCCCTGGCGATGCCATGCCGACATCCTTCCTATAGGACGAAGGTCGTCGGTTCTATTCTCATCGCAGATGGAATGCTTTAGTGATGAACTAATTTATATTTTTTTAATGCCTTGTACTAGAATTAAAAATTTTATACGGACCATTAAGTCGATCTAGATTATACAAAACGCTGATATATCTGCCTCGTCTATCTATCATTTATTGTATTTTGCTTGCAATCATTTTTTGGCACGATCAAAACACAGGTCCGGAATGCAAAATAAGTTCTAGGATCATCTGTTATGTAGTAGCTTTATATATTATCCGGGAGCTCAAAGCAAAAATGCGCAAATGACCACCATTTCGGGAGTGAATGTTTTATCATGTCGGCAGAAAACAAATCACAGTGGCATGCAATTGGAGTTGCCTATGTCCATCATCATCATCAGCCCATACTTGTCCACTGCTGGACATAGGCCTCTCTAATTGCACGCCACTGTGATCTGTTTTCGGCATCTCGCATCCAGCTTCTGCCAGCCATGTTGCGTATATCATCAGTCCACCTTGCCTGAGGGCGTCCTACACTCCGTTTGCCGAGACGCGGTCTCCACTCGAGAACTCGTTTTCCCCAATGGTCATCGGTTCTACTACTATGTCCTGCAGTGGATAAGTATGAGCTGATGCTGATGATAATGAAGTATCACATATTCAACGTATTTCATTTATTTACCGTAAGAAGAAACCACCCCAAATGACGGATCTCATTGGGGGAGGCCCTCGCCCAGCAGTGAACGTTATGTGGCTGATGATGAAGAAGAAACCAAAGTGACCTTCCCTTTTTTTATCGTGGGGAAATCCGTTATGGATACCCCACCGCTAACGGGGACAGCGGCGGGGGTATGTGGGACTCGCACCCACTAAAACCCCACGGTGACCACTCCCGCGTTATTGCCGGGGCCCCCGGAACAGCCTTAGCCACTACGTCCAAGGGTGGCCCCAGGCGCGCTAGGCCCTCGCGGACCGTCACCGGAATGGGGGCGATCTACGCACCCCCAGCGCACGATGTCGTACGGCGGTAACAGGGTCACCACGCTACCGCCGTGGCCACTCAGGGGCCGTGAATGGCGCGCGAGACCCCGCCCGCGTGCCACAACCCCTACGCCCTTTCAGTCGCCTTTTACAACAGGCAAGGGAAAACCTCAGTCCTTTTCGTATGCCCGGGACTGCTGGGCACATGCGGCGGTCACGTCCCTCGACCGCCGAAAGTGACCTTCCCTGTGGCTGAACCACAATTTTGCACTCAGATTAATTATAACGCAAAAATACTTCCTTTTATAAGCGGATTTAAAAAAAATACAGACATACATACATACACTTCACGCCTGTCTCCCAGAGGGGTAGGCAGAGACCACAGATCTCCATTTGTCACGGTCCCGACATACCCCTTTCGCTTCATCTACATTCATACATCTTTTCATACATGACCTCCGGTTTCGAGTACTTTTCACGCCACCTTCCGCCAGGACATCACCAATATGGTCAATGTATGTCCTTCTGGGGCGACCTCTACTCACCCGGCCCATTACATCACCCATATAAATCTCTTTCGTTAATGGACTTTCATCCATTCTATATGCCCAAACCACCGAAGCATGCCCTTTTCAATCTTAGTCACTACATCTTCTTTCAAACCGCGTCTTTCTCTTATCACACTATTCCTTATCCTGTCATTCAATGTCATTTAAAAAAAAATACCTCAAAAACAACGAGATGTGTGATCCAACACGTGGCAAAGGTCAATAGATACGTCAAGAGCTATTCCCGTTAAACTGAGGTATTTATAGAGAATTTCACATTTTGGAAGGCAAAAACAAAAAGGGCTGGGGATTTACGTACGTAGGTATGTTGACGAAAGTCAGCAATTGAAATATGTCTGTCATCTAATGAGTACGTACCACATCTCCCACGTTAATGCGGTCTGAGAGACCACTTTGTAAATGCTTCGTTATTTTAATGGTATGATTTTGTGCTCATTTCGGTACAATCGTGTCCCTATCATGTTTATTTTGCCCCATTGTTATTTGAAGGGTATTCAAAATAATAAAATAAAAATAAATACACTTCACGCCTTTTTAATCCCAAAGCTTGGGCACTTGCTAAAGTAAATGCCCACGGTTCACGATGGCTGGCAGAACCAGGACGCGAGAAGCCGAAAACAGATCACAGTGGCGTGCAATTGGAGAGGTCTATGTCCTGCAGTGGACAAGTATGGGCTGATGATGATGATGATGTGTTCTGTTTACATTTCAGATCAGCATTGGATTTGCCTTTTCAATTAATTACTGTACGTTCACTACACACACACATACACACGAAACACGCAAAATGGAGGACGTCACTTATCTAGTTTTAACTGAGAAAACATCAAGGTGAGACGATAAACACAGAGCTACTTCTTGCACAACAGCTAAAGAATATTCTCTTATTTTACAATTTTTATCATTTTATTACTCAACGTTAGATTTTATGATACAATTTAGTAGAAGATTGACTTACCGAAAAGTGTTGTTCAACCAACTTTAAACAAATAAAGGTAATCTTATATTTTCGTTAGTTCCCAGTGTTATCTCTATAGCACCGTGTTGGTTTGAGTCGTTAAAAGATATAAAGCTATACTATGTTGTATTTCTACTGAAAAGTGGCAATGAACCTGGTCATTTAACATCAACATGTTGTTTATATCAACACTCTAGCTGTATCGGCAAGCATTTGTTTTGCCATAGGAAGTCGTCTTTGTACCCCGTGTATTGGATGAAACATTTTGAACCTTCCCTGCACTTCCACGTGTAATTTAAGACCAAAATGAGCTAAATCGATTCAGCCGTTCTCGAGTTTTAGTGAACCTAACGAACATCAATTCATTTTTATATTTATAGAAGATAGGACCTTTTTTTCCGGGATATTCCCACCTAATTTCCCACCACTGTGATTCCTGTTAGAGCCAGAGTCTACAGCAGCGGCATCCAGAATAGAGCTCAATCAATGACGACTGGGCTAGATCCCGGGATGGGGGGAGCTAGCCTTCTGTATACCGTTTTTACCGTATAATCTATATACGGTTTTTTACGGACCAGACTTCTACGAACTGAATACCTTTTACATCAACCATATTAATCTCTTTCTTCACGCCTTTCATGCTCCGCAATGACCGCATTCTTATGAATGTATAACAGCAAAACCTCATTTACTGGGTCAACAAGTTTTGTCATATTATTGTAACGATGATGACAGAGAAACGATGATCTCTAGGCGTTAAACTCTCAAAAACTTTATCAAAATACTATGGAGCGAATAACTATACTATCTCAAGAAGAGTGACAATTTTCTTACAATATTATGGTGTATGAACGAAATTTCCTTCAAACCCTTTACCTCCTTACGAACAAAAGAAAACGTGTTGGATTAAATGTAGGCTCGTTTTATCTCCTTTACACTTTTAATTTTCAAAACATCATACAAGACATACATTGATCATCATAGCCCACTGCTGGTCCTAGGCGAGCCACAATGATCGGTCCTGTGTCTTGTTTACAATTAATACTTGTTGGATCAAATCATCATATCAATACAATGACGTGCACAGTAAAGTTCAATATTTTCGGACTATAGACGCGCGAGCAAGTCACCGCCTTAGGTACGTGAGCGGCGCGGGCGGGGCGGGAGGGATAGACAAACGTCAAACTAACTCGGTCAGCTGTCGACTATCTTAGCTTGTCAAAAAATGTAGAATTTTATACAGGCTGACTTCAAGGACATCCGCACCAACTTTTTCTGACTCAGACAAATTATAGCGATTCCAACAGTATAGTTATTTTTGTGCCTATCATTTACTGAGCAAGAACAACCGTAAAAAGTCCGGATCGTGACCCCGAACTCATCTTGTATAATTTCTGTGACAAGTAATAAATCATAATACGAAATGTAAATATAGACCTCAGTCTCTGATATTAATTTCAACCTGTGGGGTAGACCAGATTGTTTCCCGGCTGTATCTATTTATTTTAATACTTAGCATCATAAATATACCATGAAAGCACAAAACAATTAAATGAATCTAAATATATAAAAGGAAAAGCTGACTGAATGACTGACTGACATATCATTTTGAATAAATTATGAATGAATTCAGTTTTTATAAAATATACTAGCTGCCCCCGCGAACTTCGTTCCGCCTTAGAGGGGATACCTAAATTTTCTAAGTTTCCGCGCAATTCTTTATTTTTTCCTGTCATAAGAACCTTCTCCTTCCCTCGGTTCTAAGCTACATCTCTACAAACTTTAAGCTAAATCAGTTCAGCCGTTCTTGAGTTATAAGTGTAGTAACTAACACGACTTTCTCTTATATATAGATAGCCGGTACCCGCGACTTGAGCTTGGGTCTGCTGAGAGGTCTCAACAGCTCTTTGAGCTGCGTGACGCTCGGCATCTAAAATTTGGCGGGTTTGGGTTTGCTGCGAGGTCTCAACAGCTCTTTGAGCTGCGTGACGCTCGGCATATAAGACCTGGCGAGCTTGGGTCTGCTGTGAAGTCTCAGCAGCTCTTTGAGCCGCGTGACGCTCGGTATCCAAGACTTGGCGAGCTTGGGTTTGCTGAGAGGTCTCAACAGCTCTTTGAGCTGCGTGACGCTCGGCATCTAAGACCTGGCGAGCTTGGGTCTGCTGTGAAGTCTCAGCAGCTCTTTGAGCCGCGTGACGCTCGGTATCCAAGACTTGGCGAGCTTGGGTCTGCTGAGAGGTCTGTGCAGCCCTTTGTGCAGCATGACGATCAGCGTCTAAATTATGACGGGTCTGCGTTTGCTCAAAAGTTTCAACAGCCTTTGAGCTGCGTGACGCTCGGCATCTAAAGTCCGACGGATCTGTGAATCCTCTTCGGATTCCAGTGATCTAGCAAGTTTAGCAGCCCGAGCTCTGCTAGAGCTATTAGCTAAATTGGACTTTCGTTTGCGAGGCATCGTAAAAAAACAAAAATAAAATGAATCGAACAAAACAGATATACAGATTGAGATTTGTTATCAAATAAAAACCTCTAATAACCACCTACGTAGTAAAATTTACGCTCGCACGACGATGTGTATAAGTCACGTTTAAATGGAAAAATAAAGAAACTAAGAAATTAAATTACCAATACTTATTTACTACCAATGCATAAAAATAGTAGGAGGTAAGTAGGTTAGTTTAGTTTTACACCTACTACGACCTATTAGATTAATTAAAAAAGGGAAATAAAAGCAAATCGGTTTTTTTTAAAGTAACGGAAACTATCTTACCTACTATAACTATAAACTAATAATACTATTAACTATGAACTAAAAGATCCCGAAATATTAAGCATGTACAAAATTAATTTATAGGACCTAACTAATAAAAAAATACTACCTACTTAAAAAAATACGAAACAATAAAATAATTTTACTGGATCGAAAGAAGTACCTAAATCTTTGTAGCGCAAATTTCTCTAATCGCATGCGTCCGACAACGTCGTCTGCCCTCACGTATCTGCCCGTTCGGGTAGGCATAGTTATGTAGATTCGTGCGCCCCCCCACCACACGACAGCGCCGTTGCCGGCCGCCACACTTCGGCGAATGTGCGCGACGACGACCGACCACCAATGACAGCGGCGGTGATGCAGAGTATTCGTTAAAAGGATTTTTTACTTCAAAGCCAATTTTTTTTAACTTGATACACCCAAAACATCTAAATATCATGTTCCTAGGTTCAGTGCTTAAGATTTTGTATACAAAAAGTTTGGTTTCGTAGTTCCCGTTCCGAATCAGTTCCGGTCCGTTCGAATTTCGGAATTCCGTTTGTAGAAAAACTCTGCACATCCTAAGAGACCTACGTACCAAGTCTCATGGTTTTATCTTAAAATGACGAACACCCATACAAACTTTTAACCCCTATTTCACCCCCACACTGGTAAAAAAGTAAAAATGCTAAAACAAACGATTTTTGTATCTTATTTAGTGCTTAAATACAAAATGTAATGTTTTTATCTTCAAAAATTACGAACTTCATACAAACTTTCAACCTTTATTTCATCCCCTCACAGTTCGAAATTTCAAAAACGCTAGAACAAATGTTTTATTATTTCTTATCAAGTGCTTAAATATAAAGTTTCATGGTTTTATCTTTTAAAATTAAGAAATCCCATACAAACTTCCATCCCCCTTTTCAACCCCTTACCACCCCTATTTTGCAATAAAAAGTAGCCTATGTTCTATCTCAGGGTCTAAAGATTGTCTGTGCCAAATTTCATTAAATCGGTTGAGAGGTTTAAGCGGGAAAGCGTAACAGACAGACAGACAGACAGACAGAGTCACTTTCGCATTTATAATATTAGTTAGGATTCTTGATTGCAATCTTTTAAAATGTACTTGATACCTAGACACTTTTTATGTGTTTAGTAATAAGATTGTTATTTCAACAATGTCACATTTGGAGATGTCGTGTTGTTGCAGTAAATGAGATGTCGATAAACATAAAAATAGAAGCAGCCGTTTCGAAGGTGTTTCATGCTGTTCCATGCCTATTCTGTCTGCCAAATTCACAAAACATTGTATTTATCTCTCTTTTGCTATATCAACTTTCCAAATCACAAGTCAAATTCAAAGGAATGAGTGACTAGAAATAATTTTCAACATAAAAGGGAACCGACTTCCAACCAGGAAATTAAATTAAAAACTTTGACCTCAATTTCTTTGGGATGCCATTGTCAGATCCTGGTTTCGTTATCAAGGGACCACCTTGGGGATGTTCTCCATACAAACAAAAGAATAATCATCAAATCTGGTTCATGAAAGACGAAGTTATTCGCGAACGTACGGTTGGTACGGTGGAATTGAGAAACTTTTCTTTCTTATTTGATATTTTTTTCCTTTTTGAATCGTCAAATAATTTTAAATATTTTTTTATGAAATACTGCATAGTCTTCTTACTAAATATTTATCAGCAGAAACGTTCCAAATTTTTTTTTTCCTTTACACACACAACACTTCACGCCCTCTAAATCCCAAAGCGAGGTAGAGAGAGGCTCTTGTTCAGTAAAATGCCCACGGTTCACCAATAGTATTTAACCCAATATGAAAGGGGTGAACCAACCGCCGTGAGTTCACACACCTTGTGGTGTGCGGGTTTTATCACGATGTTGTCCTTCACCGTACGAGCGTTGCGTTACGTTCATGAGCTATGAAAAGGACTCCCGTTGGACTCCTATTGGTCCAGTATCCAGATTTGAACCTGCGACTTCCTGATTGCAAGTCAAGTATCCGACCAGTGGCGTGCAATTGGAGAGGTCTATGTCCAGCAGTGGACAAGTATGGGCTGATGATGATGATCCGACCAAATGGACCACAGACGCACAAAACAAAGTACGATAATAGTCTATTCCATTTTGTTTCCTAATTATGCGATTAAGGTCTCAGTTGACCACGTTATCAGCATTCACTCTCATATTAATGGTTGCCGTATTAATCCCACGATACCCCGATAATAAGCAAGGCTTGCCAAAGTCCGATTATCCAAAGAGTAGTATTTAGTAGATAAGTATATTGAACTGGAAATAAACTTCACACATTATCGAGATAAAAATCACTAAAACTTCAGTTGTATAAAATAGAAAGTGACAGTACACATCAAAAGTGTCTCGGGATCAAGAACATTTTTAGCTCTAAAAAAATCAAATTTATTTAAAACAAATCTAATCTTCTGAATTGGTCTCCTACCTAATTCCCCATGCCTGTATCAATGACATCACCACATTTTGAATAAATTATGAATGAATTCAGTTTTTGTAAAATATATTCTTGATTGCAATCTTCTAAAATGTACTTGATCCCTAGACACTTGTGATGTGTGTAAATACTTGTCAAATTAAACTTTGTTTAAATAAACCCACCTTCCTTCTCATTTATGTTGGCATCCGCCATAACTACACTGCTCACAATATCACAATGAAAAAACTGAACAACACTCCGTAATCTCGAAACATTAATGGCACAAAAAAATAACTAAATACCTTGTAGAACTAAACACGTTAAATGGTCTTCAAAATCAGACTCCTTCAATTGAATAACATTTATATACTCGGTCATTAGGGTTTTTGTAAACGATCCGACTTTTATTCCACGACGCAACACGGTTTGTGCGCGAGTGTGTCTAAGCAAGTTGCCTACATTACTCCTAGATAGATATTAACGTTTTAAATGACTCAGTCAACACGTTATCTATCTTCTAAATAACAATAACAGCAGTGCAAGTCATAAATGTTTCAACTATAACTGTCTCAAGTTTTATTACTTCATGCGAAGAGGCGCCCAAATCACGTCAACAGCTGTTGAAGTTAAGCTACATTAGGCATGGACACTCATTGGAAAACGAGTTCTCGAGTGGAGACCGCGTCTCGGCAAACGGAGTGTAGAACGCCCTCAGGCAAGGTGGACTGATGCTATATGCAAGATTGCTGGCAGAAGCTGGATGCGAGAAGCCGAAAACAGATCACAGTGGCGTGCAATTGGAGAGGCCTATGTCCAGCAGTGGACAGGTATGGGCTGATGATGTACTCATTGGATGGGTGGCCACTTTTAGGAGGGATCTTTTCGAGTGGTTTCATGCTTCTGACAGCACATTAAGCCGTGAACCTCGGTTACTAATGTCTCGGCAGTTTTCGAGGTAAAGTGGCAATTAACAACACAGTGCAACAAAACAAGATGTGTATAGTTTTTTTGTTCACTATTTACTATACTGTCTTTAATTACATTCCTTCGAGGAATAAAATGCACGTGGTCTAAGGTAAGCAACGGTCATTGAAGTTAAGCAATACTGAGCGCGAGTACGCTTTGGATGGGTGACCACCTTTAAGAGCGATTTTTTTGGTTATGTTACGAAAATTAGTATTTTTTTTATTTCTAGAAAAAGCGAAATCAAACTTTAAACATTATCTAAGAAAGACGTTAAGACTTTGTTTTCGGAGTTGTTTTTTTCCTCGTAAAATTGTTACTATTTTTTAGGAAATCTTATCTTTCAGAGCTATTTGTTCCATATTAATAGTTAGGTCACGAGCTGACCATGGCACATGTATTTGTTTCGAAACGACGAGCAAATAACGAAGGTAAGCTGAAAACGTGTCTTTGGTTAATTTCGCGCCGAAATATCCGGTTTAAACTATTAATATAACTAGCTTTCCGCCCGCGACATCGCCCGCGTGGACTTTGGGTATATTGCGGTATAGAGGATTATTTTTGTTTTCCCTCGGGAATATCAATTTATTCCGGGATAAATGTACCCTATTATTTAAACCGGACTTCTAACTATACGTCTGCAAAATTTCAAAGCAATCGGTTTAGTAGTTACGGCATGAAAGCGGAACAAACAAACAAACTCACTTTCCCATTTATAATATTAGTAAGATGTCAGAGCACGTTTCTTTATAAAATGATATTTCTTCCATGTAAACTTATTAGTGGTAGATTTATAACGCCATTGCCTCTGCTTGCTCCGCTTTGAAAGTAAAAGTATTTAAAGTGTATTTTATTTATTTTTAAGGTCTTTCAGTGTGTAATTATAATTTTTCCTGTCCCTAAACTTATCTATTTTATGTTCAAGGATAGGTTATCCTTAATTTAGTACGTTGATTTGTTTGAGTATCTAAAATTACTATTACCATTATGAGCTATTGAGTGTATGATAAGACAAACTAATGCTTTTTCACAAGGTACACATTATTTATTTTAAAATATTTTTAATTTTTAATTGATAATCGTTAGTCTCGCTAAAACTCAAGAACGACTGGACCGATTTGGCTAATTTTGGTCTTGAGTCAGTGGTCTTTCCGTGGAAGTCCAGGGAAGGTTTAAAAGGTGTATTTCTTCCAATACATGGGGCACAAAAGCGAATTCCAGGCTGTCTTATTCTCGGCTACAAAGCCTAGAGCATCGCCGCAAAATTGCGAGCCTATCTGTCTTCTATCGGGTGCATTTCGGAGAGTGTGCTACGGAGTTGCATAACCTAATACCCCCATCGCGTTTTTACAAAAGGACAACCAGGAGAACGGCAAAACGTCATCCATACCAGGTGGATTTGCCATTTACGCGAACCAAACGGTTTGCGTCGACTTTCATAGTGCGTACCGCCAGGATGTGGAACGACTTGCCGGAGTCTGTGTTTCCTGCGCAGTATAGTATGAAGGTCTTCAAGTCGCGGGTGAATAGGTACCTACTGAACAAGTGTGCTCCATCGTAGACCACATCGCTGCTTAACATCAGGCAGGATG
>SJJU01026001.1:0-12097 GCA_012932125.1 Conopomorpha cramerella | reverse complement strand
TATTTCCAAAACACATTTACATTGTACAGACTGAATAGGTTCCAGGGAGCTATACAGATAGTAGTAATAAATTAAATTAAAAATGCTATACAAATGATATGAGTTCTCTACCTCCTAAAAAGGGCAGAGCCTGTAGTCTAGGATAGGTAGTTTGCTCATCCCAAATGATTTGTCAAATAAATATACAATTTTAGTAAGTGCTTACCTAATTTGTTAGGTTTTAAGAAAGTACTTAGATAAAAACTTACAGTAAATTACAGTAAACTAACAGTACTTAATACAAAATATAACACCCTCTATATAGCGATGCGTCCCACAGGATCGGGGTAAAAAGTATTCTATGTCCGTCGCCTGGTCTTAAACTACCTCCTCACCAATTTTGAGCCTAATCGGTTCAGCTGTTCTTGACTTATAAATAGTGTAATTATTTATTTCACTAGGTAACGCCACGCGATTTCATTCGCGTAGTTTCACAACTAAAACCTCATACAAACTATAACACCTTATATATAGCGACGTGTCCCACAGGAACGGGATAAAAAGTATCCTATGTCCTTCTCCTGGTTCTAAGCTACCTACACACCAATTTGCAGACAAATCAGTTCAACCGCTCTTGAGTTATAAATAGTATAACGAACACGACTTTCTTTTATATATAAAGACTAGTGGATGGCCCGCGATTTAATTCGCGTAGTTTCAGTATTTCATACAAACTATAACACCCTCTATATGGCAACGCGTCCCACAGGATCGGGATAAAAAGTACCCTATGTCCGTCTCCTGGTTCTGAGCTTGAGCTTAGAGCAGTTTTCAGCCAAATCGGTCCAGCCGTTCTTAAGTTATAAGTGGTGTCACTAACACGACTTTCTTTTATATGTATAAATAGATATATTACATTTTACATTTCCTTGTTCGAATTCCATAACACAAGTAATCCAGCTATTTAATATTGGATGTAGATATTGTCGTAAAATATTTTATTCAATTAGAACAAAATGTTTGCAGTGTGACAGTTCAAAGTAATAAAAAAACATTTCAACACCTTCTGAGAAAAAAATATAAGTAAACGTTCATTTTTTTAACTCAAACAACACAGTTGAAATCTCCCATAGTGTGTAAATTGTATAGAATACACATACGTAGGTCATCATCATCAGCCCATACTTGTCCACTGCTGGACGTAGGCCTCTCAAATTGCACGCTACTGTTATCTGTTTTCGGCTTCCCGCATCCAGTCGGGTACTTAGATATCACGCATACTTAGGTAACAACGCCATTTCTCTTACTTAATCTCGAAATTCCTTGAAGAAAGGTTATTAATCATACACAAAGACACAAACAAACAAACTATATGATATTCTCAATAATACTTTTCACGGGCGCGAAGTTACTAAGTCACATTTTCTGTCGTTTCATCTTAATATTAGGTCGTAAATAATAACGTCACGGGTTTATTTAGAGATCATTATTTCCACGAATAAATAAAACGACATAATATTAACTATGATGATATGATGTCAAGTAAATACTGTGATGCTATTTGGTCCCTTATAAAATAAACCCAGCACAACTTTTTCCGTCGTGGGGGTGATGCTGTGCTAGGCGTGTCTTTTCTCAGCAAAAAGGTGCTCATTAAATCTGGCTCCCACTTTCCAGGATGTACCCCTGCCTATAGCCAATCGGCTGGAGCTTTTAAGCATGACGCTAACCTCCAACCTCAACTTTGGCTCCTATATTGAGGCTACGGCCCAACGCGCAGCCAAGAAGCTGGGCATCCTCTCGAATGTGCGACGGTATTTCACACCGGAACAGTTGCTCACACTGTACCAAGCACAAGTTCGATCGTGTATGGAATACTGCTCTCATCTTTGGGATGGATTAGCCAAATACCAACTTGAGGCTCTGGAGGCAATAGAGAGGCGTGCTAGAAGGCTCATAGGTGACAACACTGTTTGATTCTCGGCTACAAAGCCTAGAGCATCGCTGCAAAGTTGCGAGCCTACTGTCTTCTATCGGGTGCATTTCGGAGAGTGTGCTACGGAGTTGCATAATCTAATACCCCTATCGCGTTTTTACAATAGGACAACCAGGAGAACGGCAAGACGTCATCCATATCAGATGGATTTGCCATTTACGCGAACCAAACGGTATGCGTCCACTTTCATAGTGCGAATCGCCAGGATGTGGAACGACTTGCCGGAGTCTGTGTTTCCTGCGCAGTACAGTCTGAAGGTCTTCAAGTCGCGGGTGAATAGGTACCTTCTGAACAAGTGTGCTCCATCGTAGACCATGTCGCTGCTTAGCATCAGGCAGGATGGTGATCAAACGCTTGTTAATAGTGATAAAAAAAAAGTAGTTCCAAACCATCTCACAGATGGCGCTAATCAGACATGGTCTTAAGGAGAAACTCATTTCAGAATTGTCAACAAAAAATAAAAATATGATATGACAACCCTGTCTAGGTAGTGCCATCTATTGACATTTCTTAGAACTGTAATAAGCCACCTGTCAGAAAACCTCCCATTAGTGAAGCGAGTCGGTTGTGTAGTTATGTGTACTTCCACTTCGAAAATTGAACATCTGCCCGCCTTTACGATTCCAAATTCAAACAAACCGTGTTATTTTTACAGCCGTCCTTCTATCATGCAGGCCCTTTACTGTTAGTGTTTTAGAGTTATCACAAGTGTTGATCGGTCTCAGCTAGTGCCGTAAATTACAGAGAGTGTATACATAGGTATAGATAGAGCCATGCATGATGACGCGCCCTAATCATATACAGTGTAGCTGCGTGGTGAAGGCGAATAAAATACATTGTGTCACCACCCCAACACAACTTTTCCGAGGTCTGTGCGAGGCGACCGAGGGAGCACTGCCAAGGACGGGCAGCAGGGCTCTCTGTGTGTTACATACATACACTTCACGCTGTCTCTTGCCTCACTGTCTCCCAGAGGGGTAGGCAGAGACTACAGATCTCCATTTGTCACGATCCTGACAGACCCTTTCGCTTCATCTACATTCATACTTCTCTTCTCTTTTCATACATGACCTCCGGTTTCGAGTACTTTTCACGCCACCTTCGGCCAGGACATCATCAATGTGGTCAACATATGTCCTTCTGAGGCGACCTCTACGCACCGTGCCCATTACATCACCCATATAAATCTCTTTCGTCAATCGACTTTCATTCATCCTCTCCATATGCCCAAGCCACCGAAGCATTCCCTGTGTGTTAAACCACAATCCCACTACGATCGCCAACCCGCCTGCCAAACGTAGCGATTATTGGCATTTGCCCCCTATTATAATGTTAATCGTGGGGAACTTTAAAAAACTGGTTGAAGTTTATTCTTCTTTCTTTAAAATTGTGAAAAAAAAACTTGTTTTCGATTAATATACTATTACGTCGTTATATGTCGAATCCGTTAGTAATTTTATAAAATTTGGAGGTAGATGAACTTCTACCATAGTTTATTCAAGCTAAATGTGCAAACAGCGACCGGTCCATCGTAACTCATAAATTATTCTGTATAAAAACTTAATGAATTTTTAATTATTGAACCAAGTGATAAATAACTTTTAACATCATCACTGAACCGCAACTGAAGTCGTTACAAACTGTGTTAACGAAGCCGAACGCTCCGTTATGTGAAGATATAATAATAAGTTTATAATCATGTCGTAAAAAGTACAATTACTGATTTTAATGCAGTGTAATAAACGTACAAATATAAGACGCAAACATTGGGTTAAATATACGTAGTTACATATAATAATAAATAATAAATAAATATTTTACAACAACACACACATTGTCTTCATCTCATGTTAAGTAGCTAAAGCACTTGTGTTATGGAATTTAGACAACGAAATATACTAAAATATTTTTTTTTCTTATAAATACATACTTATATAAATAAAACACCCAGACACATCCGACAAGTACTTAAAAACTCATCACCTAAACACCTGTCAACGACCCTACGGAATAGAGGCAGACATGCTGACCACTACACCAACAAGCCCGTCTAGAAAGGACTCAATCCAAAAAAAGTTACTTCGGAGATATTGAGCTTTAAAGTTGGATGCGCGTATTGACACGCCTTACATGCGGGTTGAGTCAGGGTACATAAAAAATAGGTAATAGTGAACTTTTTTGAGTAAATGTTTTTTTATATGATGGACATGTCTTAACTTAGCACCCTGGTATAGCTAACTCAGTTTCGGGCAAAGTGTGGATTGAGTCCTTTCTGTGTAACTACGTCCAAATGGGCTTAGTTAACTTTTAACAGCTGAGTACGTTCATCACTATCATTAGCCACATGGCGTCTACTGCGGGACGAAAGCCTCCCCCAATGAATCAATTGTGGGCAAATACCAATAATTGCCACGCTGGGCAGGCGGGTTGGCGATCGCAATGCTGTTGTTGTTTAACTCACAGAAAGCGCTGCTGCCCTTCTTCTGGAGAGTTCCCTTTTCCCTCTCCCCCAAGTCGGGAAAAGTTGAGCTGGGGTGGTAACATCTGTATTCTATTCGCCGTAACCACACGGCAGATAGATACATGTGTACAACCTAAGTACGTTTGGCCAAGATCCATTTTGACACTAACTGGATGCCTGAATATTATATTAGCCGTAGAACCGATGACCGTTGGGGAAAACAAGTTCTCGAGTGGTGACCGCGTCTCGGCAAACGGAGTGCAGGACGCCCTCAGGCAAGGTGGACTGATGATATACGCAAGATGGCTGGCAGAAGCTGGATGCGAGAAGTCGAAAACAGATCACAGTGCACACTGGTCCCGCCATAGGTCATAATTCCCAAAAATCAACTGTCGATTACCCACAATTTTATTGCATGTAATGATTAAGCATTAGACAGGCTACCCACAATATATAAATATGTCACGCCTTTTCATTAGAAATCACATACTTTTTGACCTCGGAAGTGGAAGCATCAACCCGTTTCGCTCGCGCGTTATCAGTAACTCATTAAGACGTTGTTTGTGCATCAGTGAATTCTCAGAATTGCATTGTTTGAGAGTGGCTTGCGGACATGGATTTCCAAGAACAAGGTATGTTTTACTATTTATGTATATTTTTAGACCTAATTTGACTTGCGAAAACGTGTTTAAGGGTGCCGAAGCTAAGCAAATATACGCACATTTTTTTCTAGATATTTCGGTTTGACGTAGAGTTTTAAAAAATGTCAGGCATTTTCAGATGTTCTCATGTAAAACAATTGATAGGTATATGTATTAAGTTTTAAATAAAAAAGGATTTTTTTGCCGAGACCTGCCCATGTACTTGCTGCACGGTCTTGAAGACTACGTAGTAGCTTAGTGACTACGCCGTAGACGTAAACTAACATTAACTTTTTTAATTTTCTTTTTAGGTAAAACGATTAAATGCACCTTTTCAAGAATGCATGTGTTTGAAATATGGTTATCCGGTCACGGAAACGTTTCTCAGAAGCATACATACTTACTAAATACATTTCCAGCTTCCCTTAGTGAGGTCGAGAATATTGATATTAGGAATTTAGATGAGAAAATATTAAATTTATTGGAAAATTGTAAATAGAACTAAATTACCATTTCTAAAAAAGTATTCTAATTGGTTAGAGAATATTGAATGTGTAGGGATATTCAAAAGTAATGAGCAGTGTTCGATAGAAACCGCGAACCTTCCAGGCACGTCTCGTGGCCGCACCATGAAATTTTTTTCCAACCTGTCTAAACGCTCAAAACGCAGGCGATTGGCAGAATTATCTCATGTAAATCATTCTGCAATTAGTACGCTATTCAATACTTCTATTAAGTCAAATTCTAGCATTTCACAGAATATAAGTGTCGACAAAGTCTTATCACTACTTGTAGAGGCCAAGTTGACTAAACATCAGTATTTATTGATCAAAGACTTTATTAACAGCAAAACCGAATCTCATGTTTTACCATCTTATCAAAGTGTACTAAATGCTAAAAAGGATGATGAGTTTAGACGAAGGCTAGGTTTAATAGTAGATAAGCCACGAAGTGGTGGAAGTGGGACGTCGAAAGACGGAAATACGGCACGGAAATTCTTTAAAAAATCTTTAGTTTCAGCAGAAATTACAGGTATAAGGCAAGACTTAATTGATAGATGCTCTGCAATTTCACAAGCTTTATCATCAGGATTCAATATTAATATTGAATTTCTAAACCACATTCAAAGAATACGGTTTAGAAACCGCGCGTCTTCTGATTCAAAAATATCCGTGGTACAACCTCCTAGCTTCCATCCACAAAGTCCTCATTCACGGGGCTCAGGTAGCGCAGCACGCTTTATTATCAATCGGGGAGTTATCTGAAGAGGCAGCAGAATCAAACAATAAATTTTACAAGTCCTTCAGACCAGATCATACGCGTAAAATGTCGAGAGAATTTACTAACACAGATTTGCTAAATAGACTCTTACTCAGCTCAGAAGCATTTATCAGTAGCCTTAGAAAACTCCCCCGTCAGAAAAAGAGTGTGATGTCAAGAGAGGTTTTAAGTATGTTAAGAGTTTAGAGTTAAATTAATATGTAAAATTAGGTTAATTTTAAAACAGGAACACTAAATATGTAATTATATGACCTGGCACGTTTAGTGTTTCTGTTTTTAATGGAGTTTTTGCAAAATGTTTATGTATATACTTACTTACTTGCTTATATCATTGTAAATAATTCATATCTTATTAGTATACATACAATTATGTAAATAAATTAATTTAATAATGATGAATTTTATGTGAAATGTGTAGAGGTAGTTGTCTAAGTCAAATATTTTTTTTTATTTTACCGTATTAAAAAAGTGGTTTTCCTTTTCTTATTGTTCTAACACCTTATTATACCATTTTCATCTCATTTACTTAAGGTTGTTTTATTATTATCCCAAAAAAACGCTTATTAAGAAAGTTTGGTATTTATGACTGCCCCTTGTATGGCGCGCTGACCACAGTGCGCTGGGGTAATTACGCTTGGTGAACCGTGAGCATTTGCTTTAGCAAGTGCCTCTCTCCGCCTACCCCACTTTGGGATTAAAAGGCGTGAAGTGTATATGTGTACCTACAGTTAAGTTCTTACATTGTTTACATTTGGCAGCAAATAAATCGAGCCAGACAATTTTTCATACTTACAATGGTTCTCTTTTCAGAGAGTCGAAAATGTATAAAATTATGTTATGAAGTATAATAATTACTCTTCTATTGATAGGTGGTGCACTCGTGTCACGGACATGCCAAATAACGCCAGGAACGTTTCTCTTTTCGCGAATAACGATAAGAATTGATCAATGTTGAATCTCCATAGTGAGTTGTGTGGATGAGACTTTACCGTGAACTTTTCCTTCTACGGAAGGAATAAATTGTATGTGTTGGTTATAATACCATGATTTACCGTGAAATTAGTATACGACGTATCCACGGGGGTATAATGAAGTTTTCTTTCCTCGTCTTCCTGTCCCTACACGAAATAGTCCGTTACAAGTATATTTTGAGCTTTAAAAAATAAATGGTTTGGTACTTACCTAATTTTTTATCGGTTGGCAGCGAAAAATTGTCAACAGAAAAGAAAATATAAAAGTAAGAATAGGTTAAGTGTTGGATAAATAAATAAATAAATCTATGCTAAGTAAAAGAAGCAAGGATCCTGAAAATTCACTTGCGTCAAAATGGCGGGAACCCCGAACAATGTTTTTTAATTTAAATATTCCACCACGTCTAGAGATGGGCAGTCTTTAAATACTCGAATACCTACTGAAAGAGAAATATGGCTATTTATCCGTATTTACTAGTATTTATCCAAAACCTAGGATAAATATTTTTGTAGTCTTCTTTTAATTAATATTAATGAAAATGTATAGTATGGGTGATGCAACGGGTAGGGTAGAGCAGAGATGGCCCCTGAAGAACATACATCACCCAGATTAGTGATGCCTTGACGAAAGATGACGTGAAAAGTACTCGAAACCAGATATTTAATA
The DNA here is from genome assembly GCA_012932125.1 of Conopomorpha cramerella. Taxonomy (NCBI): domain Eukaryota; kingdom Metazoa; phylum Arthropoda; class Insecta; order Lepidoptera; family Gracillariidae; genus Conopomorpha; species Conopomorpha cramerella. Next base: position 4,101 of record SJJU01026001.1, on the reverse strand, counting down.
CTTTCAAGTCGGTTTACTGATTTCTCTTTAATAGTGAATCAGAATGCCGCGTCTTCCTGCTCCGCTACATTATAAGGCCAAAACGGATTAAGATCCTTGTGTGACAATACAAAAAAAATAATTTGACATTGACACTATCGAATCCACGGTATTGCTAGAGATAATAATAGAGAAAATTACGAAATACGGAACTGAATCATATAATTGTAAAACATCGTGAAATTAAGATAATATCTGTACATACATACAATATCTCCTTCAATACCATGTTTTCGTAACAGTAAATTAAATATTGAATCGTAAGACGTAGGAGTAGCGGGAAACTAGCCCACGTGTTATTTTACACTAGCAATACTGAGAAAAAAATAAATAACGACGATCATTTTCGGAGCGTGTGGTGCGACATGACGCGCCGGTAAATATTTATAAATTTGACGTAATTTTGTGTAAAAATAACAGGAATAAGGTAAGTTTCGTTTGAGTGTTATGCTACAACGATATAATCTTGTTTAATGTTTGCATTCAAGACGTTGTTTTCTTTTACCAGATTGCACAATGGCCGATCAAGTTGAGTCAATGTCAGATGCCGAGCTCCGAACAAAATTGGCCGAGCATGGTTTCCCGGTGATGCCCATTACTGCTTCTACAAGAAAACTGTTAGTTAAAAAGTTAAAACTGGTGTTGGACAATAAGGGTAAGCCTGTACGAAACAGTACGGTTAACAACAAAACAGAAAATCGGCGTTCTCTTGCCCGATACTCGAGTGGTGAAGAGTCAGATTTAGATGCTAACAATGCTAAAGAAAAAAAGAGTCGCCGCGCTACTACAGGCGGTGCAATGTTGCCCCCTGCTAGCGCTAAAACACGTCGGGCGACACCAAAGAATGATTCTCCGGTGAAACGCGATTCTGATAAGGAGTCTGAATCTGATGAAGAAAAGTCTCCAGTTCGTACCCATGAGGAGGTGGAGACCGTGACGACCCGCCGTATTACTCGCACCTACGCAGCGCCTAAAGATGGCGAAGACTATGAAACTGGCTCTGACAGTGATGTAGATACTGACAGAAAAAATGCAGCTCCATTCCGTAGCAGCTCCCGTTCAAGTGACTACATATCTAGCACATTACCAACAAATGAAGCTTCGACCAGCCCTCAAAAAACTTCAATATTTTCTCGCCCATCTCTCTCTACAAGCTATACATCTCAACTGTCTTCATCTGACCAACTGAACTCGATTAGATCAAGACTTGGATTGAGCACTACATTGGGTGACAGGCCATCTGCAAGTACGTACAGCTCCAGTTTTACACCCAGTACATACAGACAGTCCACGTCAGCAGCACCAACAGATGAAGTTGAATCTCCTTATCTCAGTGATTTCACTAAACGACTTTCGTCTCTGAAAGCTGATTTACCTAAAACTTCGATTTTGGACCGTGATGTGTCTAATGGTTCTACCTATGTGCCCAGAAGATCATACATCAGTGGAGTGCCAAGAAGCAGTGTAGTTGATTACAAGACTGCCAATGACAAGAAGTTTTTGAAAAACAATATTGTGTCCTTGGCCCTGGTTGGCCTTGTCGCACTTTTTTTTTTTTGTTTATTTTTCATGTATATAGTTAAAAGAAATGATATAATGTCTGTTGTTGACGATCAGAACAGTATAATTCCCATCTGTCAGCTGAATATCCCTGGGAACAAGCCAGGAATAAATTGTGTTCCAAAAGACCAAGTAAGCATTGCTAAAGACCTGTTAAAAGTAATACATCCGGAGCTTACAAAACGGGCTGCAACATACAAATGTGGTGATCAAGGAACTACGCCTTATCTGTCTGAGAAAGAAATTCTTGACATAGCGCAGGCGCAATCTGATTTTGTGGACATAACCCAGTGTCGAACTGACCTCAACAATCTGGAAGTTTTGCTGCTCAACAACCCTCGTTGGGGTTTCAGTGTCATTGAGTTGAAGAGCTTGTATTCCAAAGATGTTGAATATTCCACCTTGACAACATCAGATGCAATTTTCAGGCAACGTAGCAAGGGAACAGTTGGAATTACCATTACTGATCCGTCCACTCCTATATCTTGCTTATTTTTAAATACATTGTATTCAGCTGGTTCCACACTAATTGTCATAGCTTTGCTAACTTTAGTGGTCATTGGATCACAAAGATTCTGGAAGTACTATCAGACATATCAGAAAAGAAAGCAAGATGAAATCTACTCCATGGTTGAACAAATTATTGATGTAATATCTCAGGAGACAGAAGACAGTGGTGAGCCTTACATATCCATAGACCATGTTCGAGATACTCTCATTTCACCTCAGAATAGAGAAAAGATGTCTCCGATTTGGGATGCTGCTGTCAAATTTATCCAAAAGAACGAGAGTCGAGTCCGAATGGAAGTTCAGTCTGTAGATGGTGAAGATTGCAGAGTTTGGCGTTGGGTTTCCCCACATGGCAGTCCCAAGCGCAGTGCGGCATGGCAAGGTCAGGCTTTTGAAACCCAAGAAGGTTCAGTCAACAATTTAACTGTGTCACCAACTCCGTGTTTGAAGATCCGTCATATGTTTGATAAGAACCACACCAACCCGAATTTAGTGACCGTGATTCAGGATGCCATTCTGGAGAAATGTGGCCAACGCTGTAATATCCTGCATGTGGATGTGGAACAAAGCTCCTGCTGTGTGTATGTGAAGTGCGCTAGTACGGCGGATGCTGGAGTGGTGTACCGCGGGCTACACGGCTGGTGGTACGAGGGCCGCCTCATTACTGTAAAGTACCTGCGCATGGAGCGATACATGCAACGCTTTCCCAACTCGCCTGTCTCCGGCCCACCTTTCCTGAAGCCATCCTCAGCTCGCCGCGTAACACGCTGGGAAGAATAACTCTCCAACGTGCAACCATAGTAATCTGCACGACTTTTGTTTAGATCTGGAGCACACATAATTTGCGCATAGAACTACTATGATATATAATTCAACTGTTTCATAGATTATAGTAAATTATTTACAAGTAAATTCTGTGCTCTAGTAAAGCGCAAATACTTACTTTAGCATTTTTTATATAAAATATTTTGCATTTTTAGTATGAAATTGCATTGTGCTCAATTACATGTTTCATTTTGGTCGCATAATATTTTGAACAGTAATGTTTGGTATTGAATGATATTTTAGACATTATTGACATTCTTTTCATATTAAATTAGTTATTTGTACTTTCTGTGTTAGGTTTATTGTTTCATTGTGTTTAGTTTTATGACTAAACTTGTTAGTTATTAATACTGTTTTCATTGGAATAAAATGTAAATATTTGACATCACATTCAGTAACTTGTTAATTATTAAGTGTAACAGTCAAACTTTTGTTATTCCCTATTATAATTTTTGAACAAATTGTTGGAAGAAATCTTAGCATTAAGGAGTTATAATAGTGTATAAGGTATTGCCACATTTTACTACTTTCGTAAATTACTATAGTGTAAACAGCTAACATCTGAAGTGTGTCTTATTTTCACGCAGTCGACATTTAATTTTTAGTTTTACTTATAATATCTACTAACTTTCCTTCATAAGATGTAGTTTTACTTGCATTGATTTCTTATAATAAATTACCTTTGTAATAATGTAGCATTTTTTTCCCACAAAGGTGTGGGAGGGGGTGCACGTTTGGGGTTTAGTAGAGTATTGGTAACATACCTTTGCATTGGTATGAAAGGCACTATGTGATGTATAACTCTTCTGTGGCCTAAGTTGCCCTTCAGCTTAGTACACTCATGAAGACTTGTCTCAAAGAGCCATCTCATTGACATGAAACATGCTCTTTATCACACCACACTAGTGACAAGACTTATTTTTAAGGTAGAAGTAATGAGTTAGATTGGAACATGTATCTATATGACACCAGTGGAACTTGGGTTACTCACACTTAGTAATTATTTATTGATCTCTTGTTAGGAAAAATACCCACTCATATGGAGAGAAGAGACATATAGGTACCCCCTTACCAATAAACGCGTTTTCACTTACACAACTGTTATTACAGGTCTATTTGAACTGTTTATTCCGTATTTGACATACAACTGACAAGTTGAGCTTTGTG
>SJJU01025981.1:0-15429 GCA_012932125.1 Conopomorpha cramerella | reverse complement strand
CTAGTGGACTCGACAGACGTTGTCCTGTCTTAACTATTAATATGAATATCTAGGGTGGCCTGTGCCCAGCAGTGGATGTTATTTTTTTCTTTCATAAGAACCTTCTGGTGTCATTAATAAGCACAACAAAGAAAGAATTAGCGAAATCGGTCCACCCGTTCCGGAGTTATGGCGTGACAACGAAAAGTGGCTTGATTTTTATACAGCGTGTCTTTGTCGGAATAGCGAAGCGGAAGTCTAGGGGCTATTTGTGGTCTAAGGAACCCCCCTATGTTACTCCCTATGATTCTAAGGCTTTGGTTTAGAAGTAGATTTTTCCTAACAAAATAATTAATATGTTATAGGTATTCCAGTGTTGGCGCCCCTTACAATAATAACACGAACACATACGTCATAGACCACACATATGATCGAAACAAACACAACACAAACTAAAAGAAAGCACACACGCGTGTCTTGCGTAGTGCAAGCCACGCCCCCACGCATGTTTGTGTATGTCAATGCATGCACACTAAAACATTTTTGACACAAAAGGAAATTTATTGAAAACCATTATGCTTAAAAAAGTTCCTTTTCTTCTTGTCAGATGTCGCTACCACAATGAATCGCTAGTTAAGTTTCTGTCTTGTAAAGTTCAATTGAAATCCATGTGTACTTACGTGCTATACCTACTTACCTTCGCGAAGTGATTATGATAGGCGAAAGCTAAAAAACCGTACAGACATGCACTTTAAACAAAAATACGACTGCCGCCATCCAGTGGTAGATTTTGGAACTACAACTCGATAATATCCGATTAGGTATGCAGTAGTTTCTATCCTGTACCTATTCCAACCAAATGCGTGTGAAGGTTCTTAGTACTACCTAAGTATTTGAAAAGTTATCCTACCTCGAAGCGTACGCAATTTCTATCTGCCTACCTAATAATAAACACACATCCAAAACTTACCTTCGTAGGTCCCTCATGAGAACTTTTCAGTAGGTAAAGAGGTGCTGCTATGGCAGAAAAGTGAATCCCTTCACTTGCACACACGCAAAACAATGAATTTCCGAAGAACACATTACATTGTTGTTGACCACGAACACAATATGTTTGTTTGTTTACCTACACTATGATCACTGCACTAATTCAATAGTCTGATTTTTCAGACAAAACTCAAAACACTCAACACGTGCGACGTGTGATCTTTCTGGCCACAAAGATTCAGACATACACATAGTAGTCATTACGTACTTCAATAAATAACTACACTACACATTAATTGCACTTCGTTTATTTTTTGGGAATCAAAACAAAACAAAATCTACACACACCATGACACCACGCATTACGCAATACTGAACCGAGTGTTGCCAGATGGTGTAATTCAAAATCTGACATATTTTTTTGGTAAAATCTGTATAAATATGGATCGGTATAAAAAAACTCATTTTGTAATATTTATTAGATAGGTAGGTTGCAAAGGACGCAGTCTTTTTGTTTACATTATTCTGCAGTAGTTATTTTATTTGTTGGTACTTTCACAACACTGTAACTAGGGATCCGCAAAAAGTATCGATACCTCAAAGTATCGATTCTTTTGTTTCGATACCAAGTACTTTTGGAATCGATACTTTTGTTCCGATACCTTTTTAGGTATCGATACTTTGTTCTCTATTTCTAATAAATTATTCGTTTGAGCAAAAATATCGATATTTCATGAAAATAATTTGTCACAACATTGTGATGTCTGATTGCACTCAGGCTAATTGGCAGTTTTCAAAATAATTGTAATATGTCTTTTTGCTTCATAATGCGTTTAATGCCAAATTATTTGTGATTTTTATTATGTTGAAACGTGGAATTGTAATAAATACTTGGAATAAAAAATTTTCGGTAATTTTCAAGAGTTTCTAAATACTTAAATAGAGTGACTATTTTATGGGACACGTGAAACTTAGCAGTACAAGAAAGACTATTCAAAATTTGTATAAATAAATGTATGTATTAAAAAGTACTCGATACCTTGTGGTATCGATACTTTTGTTCTGATACTTCTTTGGTATCGATACTTTTCGTACGATACTGGTATCGAGTAAAGTATCGATACTTTTGAAATTTTGCGGATCCCTAATTGTAACTTTTATCGAATATTTTTTTAAACCATAGATTTAACCTATAGTTTTTATAAAAAGCTTGCGAATACAACGCATAAAACAAAAACAAAATTGTCATTGCTATTAAAGACTAATTCATTCATCATTAATTTATTTTAAAATCTCCTAATTTTGCAATGCCTTTCTCTTTTGTTTTAGGCAATGGTGTTATCTTTGAGCTGATTGTCTGACTGTAAAAATCTGTATAAAACTAGATTTAAATCTGTGATCCGTAAACGGGGACTAAAATCTGTATCAATACAGATAAATCTGTATAAATGGCAACACTACGAGTGAGTGACTGAAATTGACTTAATGATTTCGGATGGCGTTCGATAGTCCCTATCCAAACTCAACTACCTGACGTCAGTAAATAGGCCTATGTCTGAAAATGTAGGTAAAGTACGTAAGTGATTCGGTATGAATTAGTCGTTTTTGTTACTAACACAATACATGACCGACTGAGATAATAGTATTGATTTACGACTAGTTACATTGTAATTATTTGACACGTTATGTAATATTAACTCATTAGCTTATTGTATGACTCATTATTCCCCTTTATGTCATTATTGAGTCCACCCATTTTATTTTCCCACTGTTGGAGTCTACCCAGTGACCTTTATAGAGAAAAATTGTTTGAATTGGTAAGTACTTAAGAATTATCCACATAAATTATGATTGGGGATTAAATTACAAATACTGAGAAAAATAAGAAAGGTCAGTCGCACCTTTTAAATGCAATTTCGGGCATTTGAATTTAGAAGATGGCCACCCCCGCGGATCGGGCGGCCGCCGCCGCCGCCGGCGCCGCCGCCGCCATGGTCGACCAACGAAAGCGCAATAGGTATGAATGTCATCGGGTGCGCCGTGCGTGCGTGTGATGGAGTTATAGGTTGTGTTGTGTGTGTATGTGTTTCTCAACTATTAAATACCTGTATAGGGACTTAGTGCAGTGCTTTGAGTAAGTGTATTTTTCAAAATTACGGTTAAAGAAGTGCGTGCGTGAAGGTAAGAATAGTAACTACTTACCTACATTGGTTTTTTGTTTGGATCTATTTGTCGATGGCTGCTGCGCCTTTCGCCCGTCGTCAAAGTGGTAGGTAGGTATGTACCTTACCTTAGTATGTGTAGATTTTCATTTGTTGTAAGTACGAAGTTATTTGCATGATCCTGTTCATCTTTTTATTTATTTACCAGGTAGGCAGGAACTGTTAAGTATTAGGTATTATTTGGCTCTAGTTACTGATTACTAGACTGCCACAATGATTGTCTGGTGTGGGTTTGTATTACCCATCACGATTCACAACAGGACTCGATTTTCTCAAACAGTAGTAATTACTTACGCGGCGAACCTTACCTACTTGTACAGTGCTACAAGGATCTTTTGGCGCGTGAGAGCTGAATACCTATTTAATGTGACACCTATTAAATCCTGTGGTTCCTTTATTGTTTGATTTAGGTCATTTATGTATGCTCGTGTTGTAATAATATTCAATCATTATGCTTCAAAATAAAACTCAATAGGTTTAAATTCGACGCCAAAAGTTATTAGCCACACGCCAAAATATCCTTGTAGGAGTGCAGTAGGCTAACTAGGTACCTATTTTTTTTGGAGTCGATGACCAGCACTCACACATTCTCAAGGGTTTAAAGCTGTATCAACACCATGTTTACGTGTGTGTTGTGTAATGGTATACACATATCTCTCTCTCTCTTTCCCTCTTTATTATAAGGGCGTTTTTACTGAAGTTGAATCAAATATTTATTATTTTGTTAGTGTAATTAACTTCTAAACCAAGGCCTTAGAATCATAGGGAGTAACATACGGGGGTTCCTTAGACCACAAATAACCCCTAGACTTCCGCTTCGCTTTTCCGACAAATACACGCTGTATAATAGATAGATTTACTCCTTAATATTTCTCCCTGAACTCCTGAGAAAAACAGACTTGACATAATGCCTTTATCAAGCGCGTTAAGACGTCTCAATACTGTGATTGCACATTATAATATATAATAATAATATTTTATATACATAATGCCTATAAACATAAAAAGATAAAGGAATAGATATGATTTATAAACACAGCGTCATAAACAGTGTCTTGAGTGTAGTCGTCAAAACATTTATGGTGTTATTAATATATAGAGATAAATGGACGACTACTGACAACGCTTTACAAATTAATCTATACATTTATTATGTAACTAACTGCCAGTTAATAACCTAACCGTTTTACTACTTATTGCGTGGATAAAATATGCGATAACAGGCTTTGATTGGGTATATTGTTATTTCCATAAATATGTGTAAAAATCTGTCTCTGTGGTCCAGTTGGTCGGATACTTGACTTGCAATGGGGAGATCGCGGGCTCGAGTGCGGCTACTCGACGTGTACCAAAGGGACTTTTTTTTCGTACACATCGTGATGAAACCTGCACACCACAACGCGTGTGAATCCTATAACGGCGATGGCCTCATCCCCTGTCTCGCGTTGGGTTAAATCCGCTTGGTGGACGGTGGGCAATTGCTTAGCAAGTGCCTGTGTACCTTTTTTTTTATTGTAGGGAGATCCGTAGATACCCCGCCGCTAGGGGACAGAGGCGGGGTTGTGTGGGACTCACACCCACTAAAACCCCATAGGGGTTTACTCTTCGGGGGGCTTATTAAAAGCGCACGGAACCCGCTCGCGCGCTATTGCCCTCATGCCCTTTCGGTCGCCTCTTACGACATGCAAAGGATAACCTCAGTTCTATTCTTATGCCCGGAACTTATACACCTGCGACCTCTCGACTGCCTTTTTTATCACTATGAACAAGCGTATGACCACCATCCTGCCTGATGTTAAGCAGCGATGTGGTCTACGAAGGAGCACACTTGTACATAAGGTATTCACCCGCGACTTGGAGACCTTCAGACTGTACTGCGCAGGAAATACAGACTCCGGCAAGTCACTATGAAATTGGACGCAAACCGTTTGGTTCGCGTAAATGTCAAATCCACCTGGCATGGATGACGTTTTGCCGTTCTCCTGGTTGTCCTATTGTAAAAACACGATGGGGTTATTAGGTTTTGCAACTCCGTAGTTATGCAACTCCGTACTCCGTATGTCTAAAGAGGTTTTCTTCTTTTCAGCTCTAACCCTATACTCGCTGATGTTCATGAGGTTCGCGTGGAAGGTGCAGCCACGGAACCTGTTGCTCTTCGCCTGCCACTTCACGAACGAATGCGCGCAGCTTACACAGGGTGCTCGCTTCATCAACCACAACTATCTACAGGGTGCTAAGAAAGAGGCTGAACAGAAGAAGTGAATACGGGATGCTTAGATTTTACTCAACAGGTGTATTGTCCATTGCGACTTTTGAACTCTATTTCTTATGCATTAGAGACGAATTTCTGTGGGCATATCTGTTGTTAGGATTTTAGGGCCATTCGTGTTGCCGTAGTAAAAACCGTAACTTTTGATTACAAGGAAAATGCCTTTCTTAAGCACATTTTAAACAATAATACGGTTTTTAAATAATTCATCGACACTGAAAGTGACACAAAGTAGACAATTTAAGTGATTCTGATTTTAAACTTTTTTGAGATTTTAAGACCAGTGATTGGTATACGTACCTTATTGATTTTTTTTTAATAGGCTAAGTTCCGATTTGCGATAACGTCGCTGACAGCATTGTCTCGTGTGAAATTTTAAACTTGGAACGTAGTTTATCGTTTTTATTATGAATCGGAACGTGCCTAGGCTTGTGATATTTTATAACGTAACATTTTTTATTGTAATGTAGTGAATGTTATGTGCCAGTTCGAATCTTAGGTTGTGTCGATTTTACAAAGTCGTGCCTTAAGTTTCAAAAATGTTTCAAACAAATGAAAAGAAATGATCGTAACTTTGATGCGCCTTCTTTCTACGTAAATCAGGATTTTTTTGTATCATTTAAATACTAATAAAGAGTTTTCTAAAAAAAACTATCTGTCAAAGATAGTTGAAAATGAAAGAGATGTAACTTTATTATATGATTGTACTTCTTCGGACTCGCTTTATTGTTGATTTTTTAAAAGAAAAATCCTCATTGAAAACATATGTAACTACTTAAAATTGGTTCTTTGTTAACCACACCACCAAAACGATACCCCCCAAACTGACAACATAACCTGAGCTCTGAGCCGAGAGATGGTCGAGAGTTCAAGTTATCTTTCAAATCAGTAATAAAAATAAATAAATAAATACACTTCACGTCTTTTAATCCCAAAGCGGAGTAGGCAGAGGCACTTGCTTTAATAAGCAAATGCCCACGGTTCAACAGTAATACTTATTAAGATTATTAGTAGTGTAGATTGGTCTAGGGTAGGTAGGTGTGGTTTTGGTGGTGTAGTTAACAATTAAAGTTAAAAAGAACACTAATTTTAAATACTCAAATAGCTAAATTGTAATAATTTGTAAGTGTCAAGAACTGTAAGAAGTTCGACTCATCGTTAAGGTTACAACTACGCTGCTGTATATACGGGGTGTCCCAAAAGTTGACGTCGTATGCAAGATTGTGAAAGTACATACAGACACTCCAAGTCCGTAATACCCTGTTAAAAATGACATTATGGGCCTTCAGTTGTATACACATCTTAATATATAAAAATCCAATGTCATGGTGTTTGTTCCCGATGAACTCACTAAACTCCCAATAAATAATAATAAATAAATAATGAATATTTTACAACAACACACACGTTGCCTTCATCCCATGTTAAGTAGCTAAAGAACTTGTGTTATGGAAATCAGACTACGAGATATATTTACTTAAATACTTTTTCTTTTTCACCAAGGCCACCGATATTCACAAAAGTTGTAATTTCTATGTAATTTCGTTTAATTTGAGAAGGATTAGCCAGATTATATTCTCCTCTAATCTCTCAAAATAGTTGCAATCCACTGCATGTACCCAAGGCCCTGAGCATGCTTCGTATGATGCAGAACCTAACGGATTCTGTCGGTCCGTACTAGTTTACATACTATCAATAATAACTAATGATTTTATTTATTTCACATCCTGCACTAAAAATCTCTCAAAAACTCATTGAATTACACCATACCAAATTTATTAGCATCGTATTAATAATAAACTAAATGAGAAGAGGATTAAATCAAAAAACATAGGCACCACATAATTAAATATTGAAAATAAAATTATTTATATTAAATAATTAACTTAAATCTTCAGATCCTATAGTCGGCTCATACGACAGGATGAAAGACAGCCGAGTTCTATTTACATCTCATATCAGCATGGGATCATATGTTCTGTTAAAATATCTCCCGATGTCGGATTTATGTCGTTTTTCGGGACATACTGTATGTGTTTTTATCCATGTACTACAGAGCGTTTAGTGACAACACCTCGGAGAGATATGCCGTCTTTGTCTTTTTTTATTTATTTTTTTAATAATGATAGAGACACGTAATGGTCAGTTAAAGTCTATCATAAATATTACCATGTGTAATAAAGTCATCGGCTCTACGGCTAATATGGCCGGCCCACTGCCACTTCAGCTTGCTAAAACGATGAGTTATGTCGATGACTGGTTATTTGTCGGATCACTTTGTTTTTGATTCGATCCTTTAGAGAAATGCCGAGTATAGCCCTTTCTATAGAATGCTGTGCAATTTTGAGCTTGTGGGCCAGCCGTCGGTGTCCACGTCTCAGCAATTTGTATGACATACGAATTACATACAAATTTCTTACTCCTGTCGCGAGCCGGATATACGTACATAAATATAGTGATACACTCGTACAAGCACTGTTAACTTTTAACAGCTTTCGACCCCGCGATGACTTGTTCATGATATAGGTAGACCTTGATACTTGTTAGAAAGCGGAATTAATACGTATAAACTTTTTATATAAAATAAATATATTGCACTACGAATTTACTATGCACCTAAAATTATAGCTCATATATTAATGTTATATTTAAATTCTTTGAAAATTTTACTTAAACTCTCTTTACATAGAGTTCAAATCAGCTTGTAAAGGGTAAAAGTGAAATGTGTGTATGGTTTACCCTATTGTTGTACCCCTGTACATATTTGACGGTGCACCATATTGTCTCCAAGGTCTATTAGCGCTAGTAGAAAATTTGCCAAATTGTCTCCAATAATATCGAGCGATAATTGTTAACGACACCACCAAAACGATACAAGCAGGACGGAGTTAAACTGGATACGTTGTATTTCACGATCTGGGTACAAAAAAATACTTGAGCTTTGTACTGAGAGATCAAATTAACAATGGGGAATTTTCAGGGCCCCTGTTTCTCTTAGTTGTAACAGATGGCGCTAGTTGTATCAGGGGGACAAATGTCAACTAAATTACTAACTTCAAGCAGTCCGTATTGGACGCGGTAGTAATTTTTTCTATTGTTTGTCTACATGTTACAAAAGGGTCTGAAGTCTAAATAACTCGCCCAAATAATAAAAAACGTACTGAAATATAACTGACAGAAGTCCCCCTGGATACCTACTAGCGACATCTAGATAAGAAACTTTTGGAGTTTGAAAATTCCCCATTTATCCCATCACACTAGGAGCGCCGGTTTCGTACTCTCTCGTAGTTGCATAGCTCTGGCATCGTAGCGGAATGCGATGTTCTATCTGTTTAACTATTGGCGACAGTGAAATGAAAATAACGAAATCAGCCATTCAAAGAGATGCCAGAGCGCTGCAACCACAATAATGTAATAGAGACTTAGGTAACACTGTACACGGGTACTGTGTTCGATAAAACAATTGTATCTTGGTTTCGCGGTGTATCGCGGAGTATCGTTTTGGCGGTGTCGTTAACAATAGAGAATTTTCCTTGACGTTTTTCTGACAGATTTTTCGGGCTTAGGACCGTCATTACTGTCATACTTTCCAAACAAGGTTTGACAGTCATGACAGTTGTTGGCCGTGAAAATCTCTCAGAAAAACGTCAAAGAAAGTTCCCCATTACCGATATTTAGTATATATATAGTATAGAACAATAAAATAGACATAAAGCTCCCTCAAGGCAAGCCGCTACGATCAGTCTTGTGCCTTAATATGCCATGGGATTACTACGTAGAAAATATTGTAGTTTGCAATTTTAAATAACATGCACACGTGTACGTAGATCATTTTTAATGAAGCGCGCACGGACATAATATTTGAATATTTTTTTTAGAAAGATATCGGCCTGAATATTAAAAAACAAGCTCGAGGTTACTTTTGTTATTCTGCTTGACGTTTCAATACAGTTAGTTGCCTCTGTTGTGGTCACGAGCGAGTTGTAATAAAGTATTTGCGCCGATATACCTAGTAAAAATATTTAAATACACACATAAGTATGTAGATAGTAAATTCATAGCAATAGAAATTATGTCCACATTAAGAAAAATGCCACTTTTCTTGCCAAATCAGTTTTTAACATTTGAGCCTCCATACTGCGTGTATTTTGTATTATTTTCTTTTATTGTGCATTATGTAGTTTTTCCCACGATTACCCTTGAGTAACTTAATAAAAAAAAAACAGATAGCGTACGTAAATATAAGTTGTCTGTCAGGAAATCTTATGGGAGGTTTTCTGACAGACAACTTATTGCAGTTCTAAGAAATGTCAATAGATGGCACTAGTTAGAAAGGGTTGTCATTTCATAGTTTTATTTTCTGTTGAGAATTGTAAAACGAGTTGCTCCTTGAGATCATGTCTGAATAGCGCTGCCCGTGAGATGTTTTGGAACTACTTTGACATATTTGAAGTTGTCAGAAAACCTCTCATCCCTGTATCCATTATTTACTATACTATAATAGTAACTGGGCATTTGATTAGCAAGTGCCTCTGCCTACCCCGCTTTAGTGATTGAAAGGCGTGAAACGTATTTATTTTACTTACACAATAAAATATGTATAATTGCTGTACCTATCAATATAATGCATAATACGTAAAAGGCCAAATACAGTGTTATTAACATGTAAAAACAGTTAATACATATTTGCTCAAGTAAATAGACATTTTGGTGAAGACCAGGGGGCTAAGTTTGCTATTGAAAATTTAGAATGTTTACATACTACTTCTGTTTTTGTTTACCTTACTATAGTCTATTTATTAAGTCGACAAACGATTTGATAGATAGATCTGTCACTTTGCGAAAAAAAAATGCCTGATTTATAAAGATAGAGATGTAATTTCATAATCGAATGAAATCAACGAAATAAAACTATCAAATGCATGTATAATCTCCTACGCAGATAATGTATTTTATATTCGATCGATAAATCTTTTATCGGTACATGATACGAAGTGTCAAATCGTTTGTCGAATTAGTGAACAGACTATACACATTCTTCTCTAACAAAAACAGCAGTGTACTAGAAATAAAAATACATTATGATGTTTTATGATTGGTGACACCATATTCGTTAGACATTTCTCGATATTGTTTAAAGTCAGAATTACGTTTAGCTAATGTAGGAATCAGATTAGTAGGTAAATACAAATTTTAACTCTGTAAAAGTTACGTTTGTATATTGTATAAGTATGTTATGTATATATGTAGAACAATATAATTGAAGGGGGACATATATTTTTGATAATTTATCGAGTTGTTTATTCGAATTATACTGTTGATCTGTTGTCTTGGGTTTTATTTTTCGTATCTACTCACGTACTTATAAAATAGTGATTTAGAAAAAAAAACTTCCCGCAAAGATCGACTCTGAACATAAATAATCCATAGACTGACGTCTGATCTTCCGTTGACTAAAAACTTTGACAGATGGTTTTGAAGTTTTTTCTAAATCCAACATGGCGGCATTGCAAGATGGCGGACTAAATATTTCAGTACAAAGCAAATAAAGTATGATGCATCCTTACGATATGGGTATCAAATGTTTGCTAAGCATAACTCGGAATATAAAGAGACGTCTGTCTAAATCCAAAATGGTACTTTTTGCCCATTTAAATAAACTATTGGTTATTTTTACTCGTGGACATTTAAAAAGCGTTCAAATCTCGAATCTGTTCACAGTCTCCTTTAAATTAAACACCTAATTTATGGGTAAGCTCGTCTCCACGGTTAAGTTCCGCCGAAAATTCTGAAAACTTAGGTACGTTCTTACTTAGCCGGGTTTAATCACAAACGTAAATTCCTTGTGCATTTCGTTGCGCCGTTCGCCTGTGTAAACGCAGATAGGTATCTTCCCCCTTAGTTTTAATTGAAAGTAAATTGCAACTCGGTAATCGTGTTGCCGACGAATTTGGCGGGAGATTTTGGCGGGGAACCAACGGATTTCCGGATACGGAATAGCTTCCTTAACATCTTTTGGGCACGTGAATAGGGCCTTTGTTTTGATATCTTTTAACAACAACTTGCAAAGTTGTTGATCGGGGATTACCTACCTTTATACCTTTTTGGCTGAAGTGATCGTACGTTGGAATTGGATGAGTTCCAAAGTAGCCTAATGGCTGACTTCGGTGAAGTGGTGGCTTTACACATTCTATCTGACTAACCGACGTTACTGTTGCCTATTTGGATGTTGTTTTCATCTATACTGGCATTATGAACCCATTACACAAGATAAACGATTCGAAGAATATGGATGGAGGTACTCAAGTGTATCAGAAACAATTATAAAGTTACTAAACACCAGCGAACCGCGATGTCTATGAATTTGATAATCTGCTATGTATATAAAAATCAAAGCCACTTTTCGTTGTCATTACATAACTCCGGAACGGGTGGACCGATTTCGGTAATTCTTCCTTTGTTGTGCTTATTAATGATAGGAGAAGGTTCTTATGAAAGAAAAAAATACATCCACTGCTGGGCACAGGCCACCCTAGATGTTCATATTAATAGTTAAGACAGAAAAATGTCTGTCGAGTCCACTAGTATATAATAAATATAAATATTGATAATACAAAATATAGAGTAACGAATAGTGGAAATGGAAAATGTACCCATTTCTATGGGTACATTTTCCAAGAACGAGCCCTTATTTGTTGCCCTCGAGTACTAGTAGTAACAAATGTACCAAGGGGAAGAAGTGCGCCTATCGCCACCTGGTAGTCTAATAATCGTTAATAATCGTTAACGACACCCCCAAAACGATACGCCCAAGATCAAAAAATAATTTGATCGAATACGGCACAAGTTTGCCTCGATAGTTTGATAACTTGATCTCTCGGGACAAAGCTCAAGTTAATTTGTATATTGATATTGTGACGTAAGACGGATCCATTTTAACATGGTCCCGGGGTTACAATTTGATGGCGTCGTTAACAATGAACACAAAAAGTAAGTCCACAAAAAGTGCAATTTCGTCAATTACTAGGTATTGTTTGGTAGGAACAAGTGTGACTGGAGGTCTTCAAGTCGCGGGTGAATAGGTACCTAATGGACAAGTGTGCTCCATCGTAGACCAAATCGCTGCTTAACATCAGACAGGATGGTGGTTAAACGCTTGTTCATAGTGATAAAATAAAAGTAAGACGTGCGTTATCCATTGAAAGAACATCTGTGCAAACAGATTTTAATGATATATGTGCCATCATCTTGCACGACGTTAAGCAGCGATGTAGTCTATGATGAAGCACACTTGTTCATTAGGTACCTATTCAGCCGTGACTTGAAGACCTCCACACTATACTGCACAGGAAACACAGACTCCGGCAAGTCATTCCGGAGCCGTTTGGTTCGCGTAAATGGAATGCCCACCTACTATGGACGGCGTTTTTCCAAATGTGCGATGGGGGGTATTAGGTCATCCGGTTTAATTATCTTTAAAACAAGAACTAAATAAATATTTATTTGAAGACAACATCGTGATGAAACCCGCACACCACATAAGCTAAGCGAACCCTATAACGGCGATGGGGTCATCCCCTGTTACGTTGGGTTAGGTTAGGTTAACCGTGGGCATTTGCTTTAGCAAGTGCCTCTGCCTACCCCGCTTTGGGATTAAAAGGCGTGAAGTGTATATTCATTGTAGATATTCGTTGGTAACTCTTTTTGGAATATACCTAACCGTAGATTTTATTCTGTTAAATCGACGTGCAATGTAAAGGGACTCCAGTTTTAGATGCCAATGAGGCCCTATTTTTTATTTACTTTCTTTGTATCTAAGTAAGTACTTCCGTTACATAACGCCTTACCCATAATCAAATAAAGGCTAGTATATTGCCACTTTACTAACACATACTTTGAACCCTATTGTCTTCACTGGAATTAAGTATCTAAAGATTCCAGAGAAGTTATCACAGAATAATCACATAAGGTAAGTGCAATACTACAAGACACATACCTATTTAAACAGTAAACAATAATTTCACATTGTACTTAAAAGCTAGATTTTATGATAAACATCCCCCGGGTTTATGTGATGGAGTTGGTAATTAGAATAAAAAACGTCAATAGAGTCCAAAATCCTTCAGAAAAACACCAAACCTTGTCTGATTAAGGGTTAAGGCGAAGGAAAACACCGTTAGGGAACCCGCATACGTTCGCGGACAACGTCGTCACAAATTTTCAATACTTCAATTTATATGTGGGTTGCGTAAGTACGTAACCTACTTGGTTACTTTGTTCTTAAAAAGTTTTCCAATTGGCGAAGCTCAACGACAAAACTCAAAAAGCTGTAGATAGAAGCATAAATACATAAACAAGTAGAATGTATTCAACCTGGCCCCTCATTGAGAGTCATTCTATACACATCAAAGCTCAGTAATATTAAGATACCGGCTGGTCCATTTCGCGTTGAAAAGAGCTTTTTATTGTATTGCCAGAGAGGATAAAGTCCGTGTTCATGCTCGATCGAGTCTCAAGAGTCAAGTGAGAGTCTGTGCGCTGCAGACGGGGCTTCCGGCTATGGCGCCAGGCACCGGCCGCCACCGCCGCCAGTTTCCGGGGGGCGCGTCAGCCAGCCCGCCGCCTCGGACAGTGTGTTGCGCGAAGAAATCGAAAAGTGTACTTAGGAGATATTTTTCTATGATTTTCTTTTATTTTAACACTGTTATGCAAAAAAAAGTCTGCCATCGACCAAGTCCGTAAATGTAATTGAAAAATAATGCAGTGTAGGCAATATACCTATTGCGTACAGTCAAGGAATGCCGCATCAATATTCCCATATGCAAACTCTCAACTTTATCTAAAATTAGCTGACCCGGCAAACACAGTTTTACTAATATAGCTTATAGCCTATATGTTATTCTACTTAGTTTATAAGCTACAATGCTGCCAAATTTCATAGAAATCAGTCCAGTAATTTTTGCGTGAAAGGAGGACAAACGTCCATCCACACATCCATAAAACTTTCGCATATGACTGTATCCAAAATAATTTAGACGTATGTAATATTGAAAGTACTTTACAAAAAGACATAACCTAATTACATTATGAGGCTGGTTTACTCTCTAGTCCCTTACAAGTTTGTTTATTCAGTTAATTGGTCACAAGTCACCTACGAGGCAGTGGCATGCACTGGCTTTTACGACAAGGTAGGCAGTAATCCCCAAGAAGTGACACATATGCATAGGTAACTTGTCTTTACGAAATATAGGTACCTACCTATCTACTCACCCACCAAACACAGTACTTCGTTATCCTATGTCGATAGTATAACAAAAAAAGATCTAGCTATAACTCTCTTATTAGCTTGGGAAACCTTCTGTACAAGTGTGTTCCATCGTAGACCACATCGCTGCTTAACATCAGGCAGGATGGTGATCAAACGCTTGTTCATAGTGATAAAAAAAAACGGTAGGCAGCGTTTTTTTGTCTATATGGTGTGCACGCCACTGCTACGATGCATCATGTTTCCAAAAGCTACGTCGTAAGGATTAATGACATTAAAAACGTATAATTTTATGTTGGTAGCTATGTAAAAAGGATTTTCACGGAATGAAGAGGTGCGTTCCGATATAGTGTAAGTGGCATGTGTGCGTGAGTTTGGTGTCACAAATAAGTTATAAAGAAATTACATACTATTTTGTGTTTCTCAATTCTCAATTCTTTATTGCATTCTACAATGGTACTCTTAGGTGGTAAGTTAATGGTTAGTGCAATTACATTGTAGATCCTGATGGACACAGCAATATGGCGTAGGAGAGAGGGAGATTCGTATAGATTCATATTTCTAGAAAGTTATATTGTTTATAATGTTTAAAGTGTGAATGACGGGCCCGTTGGTGTAGTGGTCAGCATGTCTGCCTCTGCTCCGTAGGGTCGTGGGTTCGATTCCCACCGCCGCTGGCAGGTATTTAGGTGATGAGCTGTTAAGTA
>SJJU01025975.1:0-17061 GCA_012932125.1 Conopomorpha cramerella | reverse complement strand
ACTGCTGGACGAGGGCCTCCCCCACCGAGATCCGTCATTTGGGGTGAAATGCCACGCTTGACAGGCGGGTTAGCGATCGCAGTGGTGTTGTGGTTTAACTCACAGAGAGCGCTGCTGCCCGTCCTCTGGAGAGCTCCCTCGGTCGTCTCTTACGACCCCCATGACGGGAAAAGTTGGGCTGGGGTAGTGACACATGTATTCTATTCGCCGTCACCACACACTTATTAACTTATTTACTTAACTGAGAAGAAAATTCGCGAACTAATGGCGCTAGTGTAGTTATCTTTCTGGCTTGATTGCAGCTCCTTAATCTAACGTCGTAAGCTTAATTCAGTACCTTTTAATTCTTTTTAAAGGGGAATTTTCTTTGACGTTTTTCTGACAGATTTTCTCGGTGGCGGAGAACTGTCATTACTGTCAAACTTTGTTTGGAAAGTATGACAGTTCTCCGCCCAAAAATCTGTCAGAAAAACGTCAAAGAAAATTCCCCATGGTCTATTTTGTACGGATATGATTTTTTTTAATTCATTATTCCACATTCTCGCCATAGTAAAAGTTGTTCATATTGACGAGGCCAACAACGCTCGGGTACACGGTACGGTACACGCTAACTTTTAATGTAATGAAACATCTAAAATGTTAATTGGCCCACACAGACGGGCCCGTTGGTGTAGTGGTCAGCATGTCTGCCTCTGGGTTCGATTCGCACCGCTGACAGGTGCTTAGGTGATGAGCTTTTAAGCACTTGTTGGACGTGTCTGGGTGTTTTATTTATATGAGTATGTATTTAAAAGAAGAAAAAAAGTATTTAACTAAGTATATTTCGTTGTCTGATTTCCATAACACAAGTGCTTTAGCTACTTAACATGGGATGAAGGCAATGTGTGTGTTGTTGTGAAATATTTATTTATTTATACATCCCAACCACACACCTGGAAATGCTCAAAAAGGTCCACTTACCTCAGCTTCCAATCCGTCTCGCCGTCAAGCTGATCAGTTCTCACGTAAACTGTGCCAGCGCTGTCGTTAGTCCTCAACAGTATCATGTCCGCGGGCACACGCTCGCCCTTCTGCAGCATCACAATGTCACCGACCCTCAGCGACGAGGCTGCCACCTTCTCAGTCTTGAACTGGTGGTAACCGTTGTTGAGATCCATGCAGACGCGCTCGTAACGCTGACGGTTCACTTCGCGATCCCGTCTGAGGACGATGTTCATATTTTAAAAGCAAATTTTAATTGATCTATGGTTTTTATTGAAGAGGAATTTAAAAAAAAAACTCTATTTGTCAAAGATAGCGGGAAACTAAAGATATCCTTCTTTATTCTATGATCGTTTGTCTTCGGACTTGCTCTTTTGTGGAATTTCTTTTTTAAGAATTGATTCCTTATTGTTTTCGTACTGAATCAAGTATCAACAAATAGAGTTCAAAATTGACGATTTGTACGCGTTTAATTGTTTTACGTGGTTACCTACGCTAAACCACGTAAAACAAATACGAGTTTCTATTTGAAAGAGATGTGTAGTCCCCAACGTGTTCGATGACTTTTTGGGAAGACTAAAGGTCTTCGGTAGGTGCTGCTAATATCGTCACTGAACCGGGTGGTCACTCGAGACCCTCATGTGATGATACATTTTTTATGTATATCTGTCACTGCCCCTGTCAGCTCTCGCTACCTTGCATACCCCATATCTCTGTTCAATTGTTTACCTTATAATCTTGTGTAGCAAAATGAATTGTTGTAGCACATGAATATGAAACTTATTGCAGTCGTCTTATGCTCTGTTATCAAGTTCTTCGTAACAAAATGTAGTATCTAAATTACGTTCTGTACAACAACTATACACAATTATGTTTATATGAAATACTTGTTTATATTATTAAGTACTAGTCATAAGGTTATTGTTCTCCCACAGATTGGTGAGTAAATGCAACAAATACATACATATATGCATTTCTGTTGTCCAGTTGGTCGGATACTTGACTTGTAACCGAGAGATCGCAGGTTCGAATCCGGCTACTGGACGTGTACCAATGGGACTCTTTTTCAGAGCCTATGTACGCAACACAATGCTCGCACGGTGAAGGACAACATCGTGATGAAACCCGCACACCACAAGGTGTGTGAACCCTATAACGGCAATGGGCTCACCCTCCGTCACATTGGGTTAAATATGCTTGGTGAACCGTGGGCATTTGCTTTAGCAAGTGCCTCTGCCTACCCTTCTTTGGGATTAAAAGGTGTGAAGTGTTATTTAGACTTACCTATAACGTCTGAAATCATCAACAGCTTCCCGGAACACAGTGACCGATATGACAAATATCAATGGTCCCCAATATGTGTAGAGGTAACCAATCCTTATACTCGGAATGAACTGACTGCACGCCATCACCAAAAAGTACAAGTTCAAAAAATATTTAAACTGCTCAAACAGCACCAGTGGTAGGAATGTGATGATACTGTATTTCTGAAACAATAATAAACATGAAAGGCATTACTTTTAATCTATTATATAAAAATCATAGCCACTTTTCGTTGTCATTCCATAACTCCAGAATGAGTGGACCGATTTCGCTTATTCTTCTTTTGTTGTGCTCACTAATGACAGCAGGTTCTTATGAAAGAAAAAAATGACATCCACTGTTGGGCATAGGCCACCCTCTTATACTAATTTTATAGTTAAGACAGGATGTCTGTCGAGTCCACTAGTGATCAAATAAATAATAAGGTGTTGTGACCAACATTGAAAGGTGAATGTGGATGCAGGGTGGTGGTTAAACGCTTGTTCATAGCGATATTAAAAAAATTGTTTTGGTGTAACACTGTAAGACCCATAAAATTCACAGTGAAATGTGGGTAGTTGCAACTGATAACCAACTTCAAGGCACTGCGTTCAATGCTTAATTGAACACTGTAGCCCAATCAGTCACAACAAAAATATCAATGTCTATTTTCCAAGGTTAATAACAATGACAAAAACATTGTTTTACCAATATATATTATTAACAGTGTTTATCTGCTAATATATGCACATATCATATGAATAAACCTTCCTAGAGAATCACTCTAATTATTGAAGAAACACTTTAAATTCTTAGCATACATAAGGGCAGATAATGGGAGGTAACTTTGTTTTATACTACATAGTCTACAATTCACTACACATGTAAGTGTAGCAATTTTATTGATCAAAATCTACATTGTAAAAAATATTGCAATAATGTAAATAACACAGGTAAACCACAGATCTATTGTGGTTAAACAAATCTAGGTCAAAAGTCTTAATGTTCATGATTGAGAATTATTCATAAGGCATAAGTAATTGTTCTAAATTACCATTATACTGTAAGCTAGTCTTATCAATCTCTTGTTTTATTTTATTGGTAACAAGTCTGTCTGAAAATGAATTGTTACTTATTAGATTGTTTCTATCACAAATTCTTTGCTGCTCACCTGATTACAAACATAGTTCGGTGGAAATTGTTCTACAGGCAACAAGCCAATATCAATAGTACGCTCTGCATATTCTCGTCTTTTGAATCTAGAAAGAACAAATCTGAAACAAAATAGTATAAATCTAGTTAGAAAGCCCAACAAAAGTGTCTGTTTTTTTTTACAATCGCGTAAATATTTTTATTTATACCTGGACCACAATGATTTCTTTCTTGTTCGAGGTAGTAGAGGCGTCGTCTCCATTATAATGTTTCACAGGAAAGCTAAGAAATAAGACACTCTTTCATACAACACGTAATCAAAACAAAACAATGGGAATAATTTACAAACACTACGATCCCCAACCATCAATTATGAATGAATGACTGACATTGACATTGCTTTTTTTTCTCGTTAGGGTTGTAGTCACACTTTTGACATTATCGGCAAAAACCGGTTAAAGCTGCGTTCATAAATAACTTTATTAATTTCATGAGTATTGAACCATGAGCCAAAGGTGAGGTAGGATAGGCAGTATGGCAACACCGCTTTAGTAAATAAACATGGCGGCTTGAGGGGGTGTTTTCGTGTTTTCTCTTTTTTAGTAGAAAAGGGTATTATAAATGTTAAAGTTGAGCACCTACCTAGTGATAATAAGCTGCTAAGAATTCGCGTATTTTCTTTTACAAGATATGCTGTTAATATTAGCTGACTATACGGGAAGTCAATGAGAGGTGGTTGACAGCATCCCGGGTTAGCTAGAATCATCCCTCTCCGTCTTATCGCTAGTGAATGAATGCGTAGCAAGATACGTTGTAGTAAGTTGGATTTATGTTTATTTATGATTGTGTGGTGTACTTTACTCAGGGGTTGAAGGAGGTTTGAGTGATGTATTGTGCATTTTTTAATGCGAGAAGTGAAGACAGCTGTTCAAGCGGCCGTGACCAGGGTCGGTTGTAATCATGTAATTAAATTTGCAAGAATCGTAACTTAGTTGCGCTGCGGCGGGCTTTAGAGTTATTGCGAGTCGCGCCAGTGTTGGAGGCGGCTGGGCACACCTTCTGTGACCTATTTTCTGGTTATTGCATTGAATCTAACTATATAACTTTAGATCTCGAAGTAGGACGCCGCTGCCAGTTTTGCATTTCGGTTGCGATAAATTAATTTCGTGACTTTTGCAATATCTGCCCTTAATTGGTAATTATTGTTGTGCATGGGGATAAAAACACTGGGAAATACTTAAAATTGGCGGAAATAAAAGGACCCACCCAGATATTGACATTCTTATTGGAATAAACACAGCAAGATTTTACTATAGTAGGAGCTATTCTTCTTAGAATTTTTAATTAACAAAAATGTGTGTTCTGAGAATTGCCTGTAGAGAATTTACTCTTATTTTTGTGGGTACATGGTGCTATACTAATGAATAATTACTACAAAAATTAATAATTAAATTGTATAAACCAGTTTAGGTAAAAAATCACTTCACATCATAATTACTACTTACTACTATACAGAACTGTTTACTACTTAATTGAACTGTTTGATAATATATTTAATATTGTTTTTTTTTACAGATGCTGCACATGAAATACATGAAATGAGTATGGTATACATTTGTGATAATAGTGTTTACTGTGTGTTCAAAGATGGCAAAAGGCCATACATATTTTGTGATGAAAAGTGTGAAGTTTAGTGATTTG
Organism: Conopomorpha cramerella; assembly: GCA_012932125.1. Taxonomy (NCBI): domain Eukaryota; kingdom Metazoa; phylum Arthropoda; class Insecta; order Lepidoptera; family Gracillariidae; genus Conopomorpha; species Conopomorpha cramerella. The sequence goes on along the minus strand of SJJU01025975.1, from coordinate 11,925 downwards.
TCAAAATGATGGACTCAGAACTCCCACCTGGTGGTTGCAACTCCACAGGCCATCTGTCTACCATTGGATACCACTCATTCCCAGGTATGTTTAATTTATACTTTTCAACTTCCTAAACTACACGAGTTAGGTTATCACTGGTTACCATAGTACACCTCTTGAAAACTATAACTACCATATTCCATAGTTGGCTCCTATGACATATCAGGAAGAAAGGCAGCTGATATATTCTATTTACATCCCATATCAGAGAGGGATTTCTTAAAGTATAATATTATAACTTAAATATACCAGTAAGCAGAAATAGTCTTTTTTTTATATTAATTCATCATGTGACCATGACAAATGGATGATCTGTAATCTCTGTTGTGCTCTAAGAGACAGTTGTGAAGTGCATTTATGTTATTTAATTTAAAAAAATAACAAAAGAAATACACCTTTTAATTCCAAAGCCTATCAATCCCAAACAAAACTATATGAAAGCAGAATAATAATTATACTGTCTAGTTATATAATAATAATAGTCACCCTGTATATACTGTACACAATTTTTCTCAATTTCGATTAAATAAAATCTAAGTAAAAATTTTTGTGTGTCAAAAATTTTATCAATATTTTGTTAAATAAAAAATAAATAAATACCTAGGTATACATTTTAATTTCAAAGTGAGGTAGGTAGAGGGGAGTAAGGAACAGGAACTTGCTAATCAAATATTAAAGGTTAAGGTCTGGCCATAGCAAAAGGTCGTGTAAAGGAGCTTATTTGCTACACCAATTAAAGGTAACATTCTCTAACTAAAGTGTTATTAGTTTAGGAGCTATGTCAATTTTAGTATTTTTTTGGATTTTCTCCAAAATTTGACCTTAAAGTTATCAAAAGTTTTTTTTATATAATGGCTTTGGTATTTTATTTAGTATTTGCTCTTAGCCCATAAACACGCCTTTTTAAAATACGTTATAACATCCCCAAAATCATAATTAAATAAAAGTTACAATGTAAATCAGATTTCGGACAAAAAAATGCATTACTATGAAATGAATTCGTAAATTTAAAAAACACTATGTACTTCAATTTTTTTATTTTGCTCTAAATAATTTATCTATTTTAATTCAATTATGATTTTGGGAGCGTTATAACGTATTTTAAAAAGGCGTATTTATGGGCTTAGAGCAAATACTAAAAAAAAATATATTATAAAAAATTAAATAAAAAAACTTTGGATACCTAGGTAAAATTTTGGAGAAAATCCAAAAAAATACTAAAATTGGCATAGCTCCTAAACTATAACACTTTAGTAAGAGAATATTACCTTTAATAGGTAGCAAATAACCTCCTTCTGCATGACCTTTTGCTATGGCTGGACCTTCACCAGTCACCCTGTATATTTATCCCAATGTTACGGGTTGAACCCAAGGCTGTTATTAGGTTATACACACTTATGTATCAACGCAAACAACATCACAATGTTGATATCACTGTATGATAGTTGCATAGTGTAACATCTTAAAAAGAGATCCAGGAGAAAGAAAAAGAAACAGAGAGAATTTGTACACATTAAGACAGCTGGTCACAAACCTGCAACCTCTAACTGGAGATCTAAGTACCTAAACATTAGGCCACAATTGTTTTATATGGTTAATGTTTTCTCTACCACATTAGATTCTAAAATGGTGCCTATGGTCAGTGGTTTTGCCTTGTCAATACATAAAAATAGATCCGGGTTCCTAATGTATAAGATGCATAACTAGATTTGCAAATGTGGTAAACATTAGGCGGATGTTTCTTGGATACGAGTTTGTGTTGTGTCATACATAGATTGTCGGCAAATATTATATTAACTAACGAAGCCGTGTAGTGAAGGCGAATAGAATTCAATACCACCCAGCCCAACTTGTCCCGTTCCCGTCCACGGACTAAGTCTTTAGTCCGTGGACTGGGCACAGATGAAACGGGACTGGGACCTGGCCCATTACATCACATATATAAATCGCTTTCTTCAATCGACTTTCATCCATTCTCTCCATATGTCCAGTGCAGTGCCATGCCTGACTATATGCAGTGAAGGCTAACAAGTTTGGATTCTTTGCCTGGGGGCACTTCTTACCCACTGGAAAACAACTGCTTGGTGAATCAACTTCCGAATCTGCAGGATATGATGATATATAATGACTTCGAAAGATATTCAGATGCATACGTACTATAATCATATTGAGTTATGATATGACGTAATTAACGTAATTGTTTTAACGACTGTGTATGAAGAACTAGTGTCTCTGCCTGTATTTATAACTAGTTGTACCCCGTCGGTGTTGCCCGCAAGTTGTCCAGTTCCCATGGGAATTACAGGGTGTCTGCTAACTCCATACCAAAATTTATTAAAATCACTGTAAGCGTTTAGACATGAAGAAGGAAGTAACAAACATACATACCCATAAACTTTAGCGTTTATAATATTAGTGTCATTATCAAAATTACGATTATTACCTATTTTATGAAAGCAGAATAATTATACTGCCCGCAATTTTACTAGAGTTCTTAATAATTTCTGAGTTTTAAGTTTCCAAATACTCTCAGTGTATCTGATCTCCATAAACCTAGTAATACTAAAGTAAGCCAGTAACTAAGAATATAGTTAAGGTAGCCTTATGGTAACCTCCATGTGTCACTACTCAAGCCCAACCTTTCCCTTCGTGAGGGTTGTAAGAGGCGAGCGACGGAACCCGCCAGAGGACGACGCTGCTGCCCAGAGTTCTCTGTCAGTTAAACCACAACACTATTGCGATCGCTAACCCGCGAACCAATCGTGGCGAATATTGGCATTTCCCGCCAATTTATCATGAAATCATTGGAGGAGTCCCTCCCCCAGCAGTGGATCTCATGTGGCTAATGATGAAGCCTATAGTTAGAATAGTAATACTCACCCAGTATATGCATATTGTGAGCAGTGGCGTGCACACCATACAGGCAAAAAGACACTGCCTACCTTAGTATTTTGGCTACCCGACCTAATAGTAGAGTTATTGAGAATCTTTTTTTGTTGTACTCACGACAGAGGCTGACCAAGGTCCTGATTTTTGTGGGTCAGTAGATATGTAGGTACCTATATTTCTTAAAGACAAGTTACCTATACATGGTGTCAATCCTTGGGGATTACTGCCTACCTTGTCGTATAAGCCAGTGCACGCCACTGATTGTGAGTAATCTGAGGCCAGATTCCAAACATGTAAAGTTTAATCCAAGTCAAAATATTATTTCCTTCGATGTAGATGATACGGGGCGTTTCCGTAGCTCGAGGTTTAATGAGGTTATTGTGCGTGATTTGGGTGGCGCTACTCCAAACACCCCAGCTCCTCGAGGAATCGCAACAAACCCTTCGTGTCCTTGACTATATCCTGCAGGGACTTTCTGGGTCCTACATTCGTCGTCCTGTATCGATATTCATTAGTCAGATCAATTTTTTTTTTGTTTAATCACCGGTGAAAGGGATGAAATGGAACGGGTGTAAAATAGTAGGCACCAGTGGCGTGCACTGGCTTTTACAACAAGGTAGGCAGTAATCCCTACGGATTGACACATATGTATGTATTGGTAACTTGTCTTTACGAAATATACTTACCTACCTATCTACTCACCCACAAAACACAGGACCTTCGTTCGCCTATGTCGTGAGTACAACAAAAAAAGATCTAGCAATAACTATTATTAGGTCCTGAAGCCAAAATACTAAGGTAGGCAATGTCTTTTTGCCTGTATGGTGTGCACGCCACTGGTAGGCACATAATATGTGCATGAACTTCGCAAGAGTTGTTAATAAAGTATCACCAATCGCAGGCAGGATGCATCACTCGACAAGCACGCCGGCGGGAGTGGACGGCGCTGGGGCGGGCGGCGCCCGGACACCGCCGGCCACTCCCAAGAAGGGCGGCAAGATGCTCGCCGTGAGGGTGCAGATGTTGGACGACACCATATCCATGTTCCAGATACAGGTGAGCAAATAGATATAATATAAAATTGACCTCTTAACACTACGAGGTATCTCATTCTACACTGAAACCAAAATTTCTATATCTGCACATAAAAAGTTAGTGAACGCAGACGTCTCCAAAGAATGGCTCCATAGAGGTACTAGTTTAGATTATTACGGGGCAATGACGTACTTGTGATCATTGTGAGTCAAAATTACCCCATAATACAGGCGTTGTCTTCGTCAGTGGCGGATAATCAGCACCATTAACAAACATAGAGTTTGACTGGTTATGAGTCTGATACTGGTTAAAAAAACCCCTTTTTTAGCCGAAGTCGACCAGTTTCTGTAGATAAGACGTCAATTTTTTTGGGCCATTGACACATGCGGAAATGGTCTCAATATCTGTATTTGCAGGGCCTACAGGATCTGTATATTTATTTCGTCTCGCCCCCAATGGCAAAGTAAATATCAAATGTCCCAGTTTTGATTTTGAATTGAAACTCCCACAAAAGAGCCACTCTGATGACGAATCAGAGAACATACATGCATCTCTTTCGTTTCCTATTACTTACTATTTATGATGGATTGTTTTATTTTTAATTACCTCTTTAGACTGTCTCGCTAGCACACGGTGAGCTAGGTTAGAGGCCAGCGATCGCTGATGCTCGGGTCATGATGAGCTGGCGATGAAGTCAAACTAACCATTTTATGCACCACGGATAATTCATTGCCATTTACGTCATTTTCTATTATATTATCATTATGAACAGTTCAACATTTCAAAGTTGTAAAACCAAAATGCCGTTTGTCACACATCTTAAGAAATGAATGTGCAAAACATCTATAGCCAGCCCAAACCTTTGACACTCGAAAGATCTAATTTTTCACAGGGTTTCCGTTCATGATGTTTATTACTTGAGATGAGAAAGGATTTAGGACTACCGTATGGAAGATTGAAGCAAAACATCCTGAAAACCCACATAGCATATGGTGTGTAAACGCTGTAACGACGATGGGCTCACCCCCTATCACGTTGGGATAAATACGCTTTGTGAACCGTGAGCATTTGCTTAGAAAGTGCCACTGCCTACCCTGCTTTGGGATTAAAAGACGTGAAGGGTATTTATTTTACTTAAAATCTTTTATAATCTCACTGGCGTAAAACTTGCACACCTCAACTGCCAACCTTTACAGGCCGGTATCTCAGTGACGTTGTCACCTATAAGTAACTAGTGGACGCCCCGCGATTTCATTCGCGTAGTTTAGTAGTACCTGCATCCCAAATTTCAAGCGTCTAACTTGAGCCGTTTAGATTTTTCACACAAAATAAATTCCCCGTTCATTGCCGTTCCCATGGGAATTTCAGAAATTCCTTTCTTAGTGCACCCCTATGGCGTACCAAATTTCAAGTGTCTACGTTTAGCCGTTTGGGCTGTGCGTTGATATGTCAGTCAGTCGGTCATTCAGTCAGCTTTTCCTTTTAAATATTTAGATTAATTAAGGCTACATTTCAAGGCAATTTTAAAACACGTGAGGTTATATCATGACATTCCAATCTAAAACATTTATCGAAATTAAATACCGATAATACACTGAAATCGATGAGAAACTGATTTTCCTTTATCATTGAAATGAAGATCTGAAATGAAGACTTTTATATTCAACGTCTACAGTCGGCGTCACCTAAGAAGCAAATTCTGACAGGTCGATTGACATGCGTAGCCTAGACTAATAGTGTTGTACTATATTGGAATGATTCGATTTATTTTAGAATCGATTTCTGAGTGATGTTTCGGTACCATCAACTAATACACTTCACGCCTTTTAATCCCAAAGCGGGGTAGGCAGAGGCACTAGCTAAGCAAGTATCCACGGTTCACGCGCGCGTATTTAACCCAACGTGACAGGGGGTGAGCCCATCGCCGTTATAGGGTTCACACACCTTGTGTAGTGCGGGTTTCATCACGATGTTGTCCTTCACCGTACGAGCGTTGCGTTGCGTACATAGGCTCTGAAAAAGAGTCCTATTGGTACACGTCCAGTATCCGGACTCGACGACCCGCGACCTCCCAGTTGTATGTCAAGTATCCGACCAACTTGGCCACAGACGCTCTTACAGTACATCCAACTTCCATACATATGCTTAGAAAAGAGAAAGACTAGGTGGTACGCGGCTTGCAAATCTACTTGTGTTTGGTTTGAAGTTTAAGGATATCCACAGTGTACGTAAGTACAGTCGGCCAAGAATCTGCTCTACCACCCTAAGGTTGATGAGGTTGTTCACTTGTCACAATATACCAACTGTACCTTATTGATGTTTTAGTGACACAGGAAGTGTCATCGAAACTGATAGACCATTTTCTTGGCCGACCGTACATAAGGCTCGAATAAAACTAGGTATTATGTAGTCTATCAAAAAATAGTATTTATTTTCATTCATATGTGCTTCCGCGATGACCGTCATATCATTCGGTCTTTCAATTAAATTAATTTATCTTATCTAATAATTAAAACCCTTAGCTCTGTTTTCAAATTTCCAAGTGTCGAGATATCGGCCTATCAAAAGTGTTGATAAGCTATGATAAGTACACTTAGTTTTACTTATACATATACCTACGTATCTACTAAGCGCTAGTAGGTACCATAAACCTCCTAGTCTGGGATAGAAAGATCGTATATGTCCAGATTTAAGTGTTTTTACTTAGTCAAAGATTAGCTATAACCGGTATTATGTGGTATAGTTACCCGGTAAATCGCGTGAATTTGCTTAGCTTAATAAAAGGAGTGAGCAGTATATATTTAAAAATAATGACTACAATGTCTTTGCGCGTTTAATTAAACAATATTTTTTAACCAAAATTGTATCCAAATGCAGAATTGTAGAACACGTGTATATCTATATATATAAAACAAAGACTGGTTTGTTACAACACTTATAACTCAATAACGATTAAACCGATTAGGCAGAAAATTGGTGGGGACGTGGGACGTAGCTTAGAACCAGGAGAATAACATAGGATGACTTTTTATCCCGTTCCTGTGGGACTCAGTGCAGTATTGTATGACATACTGAAATTACGCGAATGAAATCGCGGGGAGTCCACTAGTAAAAATATAAGAGCCAATAATAAAAACATAAAAACAATATTAATTTTTCACCAATTAAAACTCATTAATGTTGTAATCGCTAACCTAACAATAGCCCTGTTGTTATCACGAAATATGATGCATGAAAGAGTGCGATGTAAATTTTATGAGAGGATTGGTGAGATAGCATTATGTATGTACTTGTGCGGTTTATTGTTGCTATTTGTTATTACGTTATCGTCGTTTATCAAAGACAATATCGTATAAATTGAGGTACAAGTGTTGAAGTAATGCATTAAGGCAGAATGGAATCTCTGAAAAACAAAATTGTCGTTGTCACTGGAGGTGCTAAAGGCATCGGTCTTTCTATAGCTGATCACTATTTAAAAAACGAAGCTAAAGTTGTAATTATCCTCGACCTGGATGAGGAGGCAGGAACAAATGCTGCCAAGGACCTGAACGCACGGCACGTCGGTGGAAAAGCAGTATTCTTGAAGTGTGACATTGTCAAAGACCTGGATGATATCTCCAAAAAGATTTTCGACACTTACAAATCCGTAGACGTTCTGGTCAACAACGCCGGTACGGCAAACGAATTTGCATACAATCAACTCATCGATATAAACGTATCGGCAGTCGTTGGCTGGACGCTGAAATTCTGGGAGCATATGAGGACGGACAAGGGCGGGAGAGGCGGTACTATTGTCAACATATCCTCCATATATGGATTCAGGGTCATACCGTACATACCAGTTTATCAGGCTTCCAAGTTTGCTGTGTTGGGCTTCACACTATCCCTGGGTCACACGGAGAACTACAGGAAGTCCGGCGTGAGAGTTGTCGCCATAAATCCTGGATTGACAGTGACTAATTTGAAGGAAAGCGGTCAAATGTACGATCACGAGTTTTTCGCTGCAAGATTCACTGAAGCCCTGAAGGATATACCGTTTCAGAGCGCTGATGCTGTTGGTGCTGCTGCAGTTGATGTTTACGAGAGAGCACCGTCTGGTACCGCTTGGCTCATTGAAAATGGCGAGCCCATTTCGGAAGTGAAACAGAACTGAAGTGACATAGGAAAAATTAATTTGTGTTGACTGATTTTTAAAATATCTCGGTTTATGCTCTTGTGAAGAATGCCGGTGGTATTTTGTTTACTATTAAAATTTTTAACCACAATTGTGTACAGTTTTAAGTTGGTATTGCAACAAAAAACTTCGCTCAATTTTACCTTGTAAAAGAAACATTTCTACAACATTTGTAAATTCACATTGCAATAGTTTGATTTGGAGATATGACTGCAATAATATCGTGCCCCAAATAGTCAGTCAGTAGTTCTAGACACTATTTTCTTTTTTTTTTCAAGTACACGTCAATCAGACGTGTGCATTCGGCAAACTTTAACGGCACATGTCATAAAGCCTTGTTTAAACTAGCGAACTATAAAATATTAATTGCGGAACAACGGTATGTGACGAACCATCCCTAATTAGGTAGGTTCAGTTCATTAGCATTTAGGTCCATGTTCTGAAAGCAAAAATAATGCATATGTAATGCTTGAGGCGCGTATTCGTCTGACTCTAATGGCAAGTATCAAAGAGGTCTCTCTTAAAGCATAAAACTTACCTGAATTGTTCCTGGCTCACGTTTCAGAATACGGCCCTTAGAATATACTTGATAATCTGTTATTTTGTATCCTTCCTCTGGTGACTTACTGAATGAGATGGATCTATAAAAATATTCGCTGTTAAATTCTAGCTCTGATCAGTTTATTAAGCGATTTAAAAAAAGGAGTGTTTCTCAATTCGGCCGTATTATTTTTTCTTTTTTAAGCACATTGAATAATCATGCCTGATGTCAAGCAGCGATGTGGTTTACGATGGAGCACACTTCTACTTCACTATTATATGCATTTTTTTACTTTATGAACAAGTTTTTATGTATTTTCGTTGGGAAGAAGATATTTCAAAAGTGATCCCATGATTGAAATCAGGGTGTGATGATGGAAAACCCGATAAATATAGGGGAATAGGAAATATACTGGTAGAAGTCGGTACGTACTATTTTCTTTGAAATTACGTTGCCACGTTTTTCATACTTGCATACATTTTTAGTGGCCGGTGAATGAATCGAGTTCAAATAAATAGTTATAGATATACGTTTTAAATTATAGCTATGTTTGTTTTTATTTTTGATGTGAAATGACCTTGTCTTAATCAGTGGTGGTTACTAGCGAGATATTCAGTGATATTAAGAGTCTTTAAGGTATTATTGACTGATTCGCTACATACAAGTTTATTATTTTGTCGAAATTGGCATATTGGCATTGCTTCGTTAATTTCGCATTGCCTCCGTATTACCTTTGTACCTATTAATCTCAGTTAACATAAAAACTTTTTGGCCTATCTACACGTAAACATTTCCCTAAAATCACTCTATCTATTAAAGAAAAACGCATTGAAACCCGTTGCCTAGTTTTAAAGGTCTAAGCATACATAGGAACAGACACTGGGAGGCGAATTTGTTATTATACTATGTATTGATAGTAAGAAGTGTGACGTCGACTGCACATTCGTGGGATTGTTGGCCCGGGGCCAATGAGCCGGTGACTCGCTGATATCCTCCACAGTGTGGGGGTGACGGTCTCAATTTCCAAGTTAGGTATTGTGAGGAATTCTGCCGGTAGAGATAGCCTTGGAAACACGCCTTGGTTGGTAACCGTTAGGGCTGGTCTAGACAACTTGGGAATGCAAGGATTTTGTACGGTAGGCATGTCCTACCGTGGGGGTATTCAGAAATGTTTTGCTGGCATAAGGCGCGAGTGTATTTTTTTTAAGCGAATTCAAAAAGAGAGGTTACTAATTTCGACCGTATACAGAATGTAAAAGGGCCCCGAGCGATGGTCCTAGAAACGCTGTTGTGTTCGTCAATATGAACAACTTTTACTATGGCGACAATGCGGGGAAATGAAAAAATTAATAACAATCTGCTTTCAAAATGTCATCTCCCGAGGCAAACCATTGTCTATTTTTTTTGTAGATGAAAAACATTTTTTGCGTTTCCCCGCATTGTCGCCACAGTAAAAGTTGTTCATATTGACGAGCTCAACAATGTTTCTAAGACCATTGCTCGGGGTCCTTTTACACGCAGTATAATATGCATTTTATGACTTCGCCGACAACTTCGTCGTTTACGAACCGATTATGATGATAATTTTTTTTCTTCGATAAAGTTATTTCGAAGGTCTCGTGATAAGGAAATATGGGTTTTTTCAATTATTTCCATGGTCTTTTAGTGGGAAATGCCAACAATCGCCACGTTTGGCAGGCGAGCTGGCGATCGCAGTGGTGTTTTGTGGGTTTGACTCACAGAGAGCGCTGCTGCCCGTCCTCTGGAGTTCCCTCGGTCAATTCTTACGACCCCAACGTCGGGGAAAGTTGGGCTGGGATGGTGACACATGTATTCTATGAGCTGTGACCACACGGCTATTGTTTGAGTGTTCTGAATCAATTCAGCCAGTAGTCACCTCGTGGAGACAGCCTTATATAAGTTTTAGCGACCCGTTTCCCAGCCGCCACCAATCAGCTAGCTCACATTAGCATTCATGACGTATGACGGAGCGGGTTTCGTTGTGCTGAAGCTTTTGATTGGCAGGGGATTCCGAAATTGGCTCAGTGAAAGGGGTTCCACCCATAATAGGCTGTATAGTGAAGTGTGGATATATATGACACTGTTAAAGCTTTACTTTGATGCTTTGATTTATTTCGTCTGTGTATTTTTGCGCAGAGTTAATATTATGCAAACTCATTTGAATATGCTATAGTTAGTTACATAGATACGATGTCGAACGCCAACTTTTGTTCTTCTACCTCTCATCAAATTGAACAAAAACATAAAGAAAAAAATCAATCAACGTCATAATCATCATTATCAGCCCATGTCCACTGCTGGAAATAATCGTACTTATTCACAACTGCGGGGCTTTCCCTTGCATGATATAGCTACATAATACGAGTAACTATGTACATAATTTGTGTTAACATACGATATGACATTGATATAGAAAAGTAAGCAAAAACCGGCAAATGCTTACATTTTAATGAAGTGTAAACAACTACAAAGAACGAACGAATTACATTACACGAATGAGTGAACATTTGAAAACGGTTACTGTTTAAGCGGAAAAACCTTCGTCCGCTGTGAATCCCGCAATAAGAATAATATTCTTTATTTATCCCATCAAAGATAAAATCCAGCAATTTTTTTTTATGTTTGCAGGTATTTATACAACAATTATAAAGTTCATAATTTTAATTCCTGAACTGAATCACTCATCATCACCAGCTATTTACATAGGCCTCTCCGATTTCACGCCACTGTGATCTGTTTTCGGCTTCTCGCGTCCATCTTCTGTCAACCATCTTGCGCCTATCATCGGTCCACATTGCCTGAGGGCGTCCTACACAACATCCATGCATGCTTAATTTTTAGAACCTTCTACTGTGGCAATTAAATCATTTGAATTAAAAAAAAAATCGTTTACCCAGACTACTAGGTAGGTATTACTATTCAAATCCATTCCACGCATGTCGCATCCAGTTCTTATCGAAGTGGATGCACCTTAAGAAAGTTATTCTTTAGAAGGCGCGAATAGTACGCGGTGGCACGCCACCACCGCTGCAGGCTTCTAATCGGATTGAATTGTGAGATTCTCGGTAAGCCTGGCCAATGTCAAGTATTTTTACACAGCTGTTTATTTAAAGGTTTCTTCTAGAAGTATTTACTTTACTGGCACATGTACAAGTTGGGGCCCAACGGGGCTAAAACCCGAACTTAGGCATTTAAGAATGTGAACAATCACTTTGAAATGATT
>SJJU01025969.1:0-10595 GCA_012932125.1 Conopomorpha cramerella | reverse complement strand
CATCGGAGGCTGTCACATATTGTGTATAGTGATTTTTCCTAAATTTGCCGTTATTGTGCGACCAAATAACTTTTTTTTGTGAATAATAGAGTAGTGTATGTAGTACATATATTATATGTACCTATATAGGGTAAGTAATTATTGTAAGTTTGTGTATATGTGAGATAGGTTGTAGGTAGTCATTAGCGTTTTGTCATGGAGGGTAAAAAACCTCCGGATCCTCCGGATCCCAGTTCTCAATATGAGGATCTTTTTGGGTCTATCCCGATGAGTCCCCTGTCACAATTAGCAGAAGTAGCTTCGGAGACAGCATCAGGTTCGGGTAATTCTAGAAAACGTCCTCTTCATGTGGACGAAAAACAAATGCCATCGAAACAACTGAGGACTAGGGATGGTATGGGCGTTAGGCAAAGGTATAAAAATTCTGACCAAGGACCTTTTATAGTACATGTTTCAAGGAAATCGATAAACCTAAGTTCTGATTCAAATGTGTCTATTCACCCGATTAAAATTGGAATGATTTTAGCAGATCAGAAAATTCCGTCAATAAAAATGGGTGGGACCCTCTACCGCATATGAAACCATATTTGGTTTCTTGACTTTGTCTCAATATATTTTTGAACATAAATTAATTTCACACATTTAAAATACTTAACTGTATAGTACATTTATATACCAGTATACAGATGTATTTTTTTTATGACATGGTCTTTTTATGTTATCTCATTTTACCGGGCGTAGTCAGATATAGAGAAATGGTGAGCGCAAACTGGTATTTTGCATGGCAAAAAAAGAGATAAGCTGAGAGTTTAGAAAAAAATATTATGCTAATCAGTTAATTGTGCTTTATTATGATTTAAATTGGTATTTTCAGATTTTTTTCATCATTCGTCTCCAAAGCTATTTGAGGTGTTAAATAGGTTTATTAGTGTTAATAAAATAAAGTTGTAAATAGTTAATATTTGTTGTTGTTACTAGTTTGGTAATTGTTTATTAGAGTTTATTGTAAATATATAATATTTGAGGAGTAGAGTAAAAGTAAATTAATATGTTTAGAATCAAAACATATTAATTTACTTTTCTTCCCCTAAGGGTTTTTGTACATTTTCAAATATATAACTTCACTACCATGTACTATTTTTTTTATTGTTTTTGAGAAATAATAGGTTTCACAAGGGAATGGATTATTATTTATGTTTTTCTTTTGAAAGGGCCTAAGAGTAGTATAAGTTTTCTTCTTTTGGTCAAATTTGGTTTCACCTATATTAATACATTTTGATCCTAACCTCCTCATTTAAGTAGTGTAATGTTGTTTTTGTTGATTCTAAGTACCTGTCTGGCCTAATTCGGAGTTGAATTATTTAGTTTTTATTTTATATGATTGATTGATTACCTATTCATCTTTTTTTTTTTAAAAAAAAAAGTTAAGTCTTTTGGTTTTCTTTATTTCAAATTTTCTTAACTGAAACACATGTTCGGTTGAGGTGTGGTTTGTGGCAGAATTGTCGGCTCTAAAGCTGAACATAAGAGCCAATTTTAATAAATTGAATTGTTTTCGGTTACAATAGTTTTGTTTACATTTTTCATGAGATAATATTTTTTCTTATAGGTATAGTAAAATAACGCAGCTGCAAAATGGAAGATTTCGATATATTCACAGACGAACTAAACTACACGAAGCCTGTGTATACCAAAATACTGAATAAACTTGTGAAGGAAACTCCCCTAACACCGAGTGGAAAGGAATATCAATGTGAGTTCTAAATTCCGCACTCAACTCATGTTTCATTATGTGGAACGCTAAATAAAATACAATTTGTTGTTCAATAGTGTTAACTCCATGAAAAAAGAATTAAAAAAAAATACACTTCACGCCTTTAATCCCAAAGAGGGGTAGGCAGAGGCACTTGCTAAAGCAAGTACCCACGGTTCACCGCGCGTATTTAACCCAACGTGACAGGGGGTGAGCCCATCGCCGTTATAGGGTTTCACACCCTGTGGCTGTTGCGGGTTTTCATCACGATGTTGTCCTTCACCTACGATCGTTGCGTTGCGTACATATGCTCTGAAAAAGAGTCCCATTGGTACACGTCCAGTAGCCGGACTCGAACCCGGGACCTCCCGGTCACAAGTCAAGTATCCGACCAACTGGACCATAGACGCTAACTCTATGAAACCCTACTTTATGTAACTTTAAATTGTGGGCCTCGCACATACGAATGACTCGAAATGTTCCTGATTTCCACAATGTGTCGTTAGGTTTTTAATATTAATTTTTGTGTCTTATAGTCAGCAGAAAGCTCCAAGCGGAAGAGTGTTTTGCCGAAAATGACGATTGGAGTTGCGCCTTCCACCTCAGTGAGGCTGTTTCAGCTTCTTTAAGAACTACCGTCTTGTACAGAGAAGAACAAGCAAAGCATAATAGTTCAGGTGACTTAAATTTGCTTAACAAAGTCCTTCTATTCTCTGACTTGATTCATTTAGACCGTAAGTCACCAGGATTTACTAAATGATCAAGTTTAAAAATAGCGTCTGTTGTCCAGTTGGTCGGACACTTGACTTGTAACCGGGAGGTCCCGGGTTCGAGTCCGGCTACTGGACGTGTACCAATGGGACTCTTTTTCCAGAGCCTATGTACGCAACGCAACCCTCGTACGGTGAAGGACAACATCGTGATGAAACCCGCACACCACAAGGTGTGTGAACCCTATAACGGCGATGGGCTCACCCCCTGTCACGTTGGGTTAAATACGCTTGGTGAACCGTGGGCATTTGCCGTAGCAGGTGTCTCTGCCTACCCTGCTTTGGGATTAAAAGGCGTGAAGTGTATTTATTTTTTTTAATTTTTTTTTAAGTCCTTCTATTCTCTGACTTGATTCATTTAGACCATAAGTCACCAGGATTTACTAAATGATCAAGTTTAAAATAAAATCTGCAAAGTATATTTTAAATGATAAGCAACTGTAGGTACTTGTGTTAGCTTTTTGCAATTTAGTGCCTATAAATAAATTGTTGCGTTGATTTGAATTAATTTATGTAATTCTGCTTTCATCTTCATCATTTCCCTTTCCTTATCCCACACTAGGTGGAGTTGGCACATGTTTTCTTTTGCCATTCATCTCTGTATGTAAGTCTGCTTTAATTTGCACTTGTTAAAATATTTTGACATTGAATTAAATTCCAATTTTACAACTTATGGTTCCGGCGTCAAGTTGGTGGTTCACTGACAGTCCCCAAAAGGAAAACATTTTCATAAGAAAACCAGTGAAATTTACATCTACATTAGAGTAAATCATTTTCACCATGTATATAAGCGCAAATATAATCAAAGACAAGCTAGAGCTAACCTTTGTTATTTTACTTGACGTTTCGACTTGTCTTTGATTATATACGCTCTTATATACCCCATGAACAATATTGAGTTACATTAAAGTACCTACCTAGTACCTATTGCATAGATAGAATATTTAGACTATTGGCCAGTATATATTTTTCACAATGTTACCTATACTATTCCAATACACGGCATATAAAGGCTGGCTTTTGGTGCAATGGGCTACTTTAGCATACCAAATGTTTCTGCAATTCATAACATACTGTGTTATTATTTTTCAGAGATACTTCAGACAGTTTTAAAGACAATACGTCAAGTTCAAAATGTACTGGACAAAGATATAAGGTAACAAAGTTTATCCATTACCTTTGGAAATTTTGTGAATAACACTTTACTAGCTGCCCTGGCAAACATTGATTTGCCAGTCCTTACTAATATTATAAATCGGAAAGTGAGCTTGTTTGTTTGTTCCGCTTTCACGCCGTAACTACTGAACTGATTGCATTGATGTATATTGATTGTAAAGTTAGAAGTCCAGATAAAAAAATAGGGTACTTTTTATCCCGAAAAATAATGATATCCCTGAGGTAAGTTTAGATTTTTCCGTAGCTAAACTTATTATTCAGTTTTCTTTTTTCGTTTTTTAGTTGTCGTTTATATACCTATAACAGAAGTCCACGCGGGTGAAGCCGCGGGCGGAAAGCTAGTCGATTATAAACAGGGTTGCCCTGCCACTATTATATATACCGAGTGTAAGAGGACCTCGAGCAATGGTCTTAGAAATGTTGTTGAGCTAGTCAATATGAACTACTTTTTCTTGGCGACAATGTGGCGAAACAAATTTGTTTTTTTTCGTCTCCATACACAATAGTAATCTTTTTCAATTCACCGGGCCCAAAATGTAATGGGCCTGGTGAGTAGAGGTCGCCCCAGAAGGACATATATTTACCAGATTGGACATCTCCTGGCCGAAGGTGGGGTGAAAAGTAGGTACTCGAAACTGGAGGTCATGTATAAAAAAATGTATATATATGAAGATGAAGCGAAAGGGGTATGTCAGGACTGTGACAAATGGAGATCTGTAGTCTCTGCTCTGCCAACCCTTCTGGGAGACAGGCGTGAACTGTATGTATGTTTTTCAATTCCCCATGTTGTCGTCATAGTAAAAAATGTTCATATTGATGAGTCCAACAATGTTTCACAGACCATTGCTCCAGGTCATTTTACACTCGGTATAAATCGTCCCCCTGTTAACGCTGAACTGAAGAGGCATTGGAATAGTCACATCAACATGCCTGCAGGCCTAGCACGCGCCTCAAGAAAGATATGACATTGAACAAATACGCCCTCTGATTGGCTGTTATGGCACGCTTTGTGCGACTCAGCTAGTTTCAACAAATCGCAGCGCTTTATATGTCTTGTCACTTATTTCTTGCAACACTGTGCTAGGGGGGCTGGCAAAAATTGACATGTCATGCAACTGACAATTAATTATACTTTTTTTTTTCAGTATCGAAAAAGAAAACGATTTATTTGATTTCTGCAATGACGACATTAGTTCTATTAGTAATAAACTTCTGGATAACAAATTGGATGATATACCAGAACCACTGCATAAGAGATACATAAGATTTAGCAATGAGAACAATGTTGACAATTTTAGAAAAATACTGAAGGAATTACCTAAAGGTAAGGTTACTTTTCTAGGCATATTGTTTTAATTTAGTTTGCTATTTTCTCAAACAATGATGCTACTGTGTTCTATGTTAATCGTCAATGAAACATTCTTGGAACAACTTCAATCATAAAAAAAATATAAATACACTTCACGCCTTTTAATCCCAAAGTGAGGTAGGCAGAGGCACTTGCTAAAGCAAATGCCCACTATTGAAAGAAGTGTCACATCCTCAAACAATAAACAACTAGACTTTAAATCCCAAACTGACATAATATCATCAAACATGTCATATTTTTTAAATTTTGTCCGAATTTACGCATGGGAAAGATCTTTTTTTATACTTACCGCGCATCCTGTTTGAACGAAGAACTCGGTTCGTTTGACAAAGATATTGAAAGAAGAGTGAGTGCGGGTAATAAGGTTAACGGTGCCCTTCGCAGTGTTATGGAGAGCCAATTCATGTCGAAAAATGCAAGATTGGCTGTCCATGACGCTGTACTGGCACCTACCTTAATGTACGGGAGTGAAAGTTGGGTATGGCAGAAAAAGCATAAAAGTAAAGTCAATGCCGTAGAAATGCGGTCATTGCGGAGCATTAAAGGCGTGACATTGAATGACAGGATAAGGAATAGTGTGATAAGGGAAAGTTGCGGTTTGAAGGAAGACGTAGTGACCATGATTGAAAAGGGCATGCTTCGGTGGTTTGGGCATATGGAGAGAATGGATGAAAGTCGAATGACGAAAGAGATTTATATGGGTGATGTAATGGGCCGGGTGAGTAGAGGTCGCCCCAGAAGAACATATACAGACCAGATTGGTGATGTCCTGACCGAAGGTGGCGTGAAAAGTACTCGAAACCGGAGGTCATGTATGAAAAGATGTATGAATGTAGATGAAGCGAAGGGGGTATGTCAGGACCGTGACAAATGGAGATCTGTAGTCTCTGCCTACCCCTCTGGGAGACAGGCGTGAAGTGTATGTATGTAACTCGGTTCGTTGAAGTTTAACACACAGTTTTCTTTCTGCACAGAATGGACGGTGGTACAGCTGACAGCGCCTTACAATGTGAACGAAATCCTGAAACCATTGGCCGAGTCCACCACGGACATCAAGGCGCTCTACATCAGCGTACTAACAAACGATTACATGGACGACTTTGACATGGGACCAATTAATGTCCATGTGCCGGCTAACGAGACCAAAGGTAATAATAATAATAAATATTTTACAACAACACACACATTGCCTTCATCCCATGTTAAGTAGCTAAAGCACTTGTGTTATGGAAATCAGACAACGAAATATACTTACTTAAATACTTTTTTTCTTTTAAATACATACTTATATAAATAAAACACCCAGACACATCCAACAAGTACTTAAAAGCTCATCACCCAAATACCTGCCAGCGGTGGGAATCGAACCCACAACCCTACGGAGCAGAGGCAGACATGCTGACCACTACACCAACGGGCCCGTCGGGTAATGTTATGTTTTTGTCTTGTCATCATCACCGTCAACAGTGGCGTGCATTGGCTTTTATGACAAGGTAGGCAGTGAACCCCCAGGATTGACACCTATGTATAGGTACTTGCTCTACTCAAGCACAAAAAACACGACGTTCGTTAGCCTATGTCGGGAGTACAACAAAAAAAGATCTAGCAATAACTCGTATTATTAGGTCTGGTAGCCAAAATACTAAGGTAGGCAGTGTCTTTTTGCCTATATGGTGTGCACACCACTGACCATCAGCCACATGACGTCCACTGCTGGACGAGGGCCCTCCCCAATGATTTCCATGATCATTTTAGGGAAAATGCTAATAATCGTCACGATTGGCAGGCGGGTTGGCGATCGCAGTGGTGTTGTGGTTTAACACACAGTGTTGCGAGAGAGAGAGAGAGCTCGCTGTAATTGATAGAAAACGTACTATAATCTCATTTCTAATTCACTGTCACAAAAACTAAATGCCAATCGCGTGTCTCGCTTTCTGTCATTACTGTCAATGTGACATTCCAGGTTTTATCAACCATTGGATGATAATAATAAAATAAATACACTTCACGCCTTTTAATCCCAAAACGGGGTAGGCAGAGGCGCTTGCTAAAGCAAATGCCCACGGTTCACCAAGCGTATTTAACCCAACGTGACAGGGGGTGAGCCCATCGCCGTTATAGGGTTCACACACCTTGTGGTGTGCGGGTTTCATCACGATGTTGTCCTTCACCGTACGAGCGTTGCGTTGCGTACATAGGCTCTGAAAAAGAGTCCCATTGGTACACGTCCAGTAGCCGGACTCGAACCCGCGACCTCGCGGTTACAAGTCAAGTATCCGACAAACTGGACCACAGACGCTCCATTGAATAAATTTATTAACTAACAGTTTTTTGTAACAATTCAATGCGTAGCGTACCTACTCGTACCGGGCGTAGTGCTAAATAAAACAGAACACTACACAGATTTCTACATCAAAATGTGTCGTAAATAACACCTTTTCACATGAATATGTATTCATAACAAAATACAGTATTCAATTGAACAAAAGCATGAACCTACAGCCAGATATTTCTACTTCTTAGACCCACATTCTGAATGAAACATCAATGCTTTTACTTGAGGCACATTTGTCCCTTTTTTACACTTGCTTTTAGAGTGAGACAAAGCATAAAAGTTACCTGTATAGCTTGCCGCGTTTCAGAATATCGGGAATATTTTCTACGTTTTGTAAAAGCACAACCCACACGCAAGTATAATCCTTTTTGGAAAGCGCAGTCTCTGGGGGCGACCAGTGAGAGCTCTGCTGTGGGGTGGGTATCTATAGGGCTACGGGAATAGCTCGCCGCGAGCGTGGGTGCATTCGCGGTATATCCGTTGTTTGTTACGGCACAAAATATTTTAATACTTTATGAAACCGTCTGTGGTCCAGTTGGTCGGATACTTGACTTGCAATCGGGTGGTCGCGAATTCCAGCCCGGCGATTGGACGTGTACCAATTTGACTCTTTTTCAGAGCCTATATACGCATCGCTACGCTCGCTCGTTCGGTGAAGGACAACATCGTGATGAAACCCGCACACCATAAGGAGTGTTGAACCCTACAACGGCGATGGGCTCACCCCCTCACGTTGGGTTAAATACGCTTGGTGAACCGTGGGCATTTGCTTCGGCAAGTGCCTCTGCCTACCCCTCTTTGGGATTAAAGGCGTGAAGTGTATTTATTTTTATAAAGAAAATGTTTATAATTTGCACACATTTTTTTTTCCTACTGGACGTGTACCAATTTGACTCTTTCAGCACCTATATACGCAACGCAACGTTCGTTCGGTGAAGGACAACATCGTGATGAAACCCGCACTACAAAAGGTGTGATGGGCTCACCGCCTGTCACGTTGGGTTTAATACGCGCGTGAACTGTGGGTATTTGCTTAGCAAGTGCCTCTACCTACCCCTTTGGTGTTAAAATGCGTGAAGTGCATTTCTTTTTATGATTAAACCTTTAGTCAGTATAATTTTCCTCAATTTTTTTGTAGCTATCCCACAGATTTTTTTATTCAAAATTATTGCCAAAGGTACAACTACATAATACGTAGGTATGAAGTTATGAACGCAGTTTTGACTTTAGACCACTTGTAATTTTTTATTCTTTTCCCATGATGCAGGCCACATAATTTAAGAAGGATAGGTTTTTATTCATACAAAAAAAACATGCAGTTAATGGTTAAGTAAACATAGACTAACCTTGCAGAACTCCCAGAGGCCGGCGAACGGAGGTGATTGTATCATGACCATGTGCTCCGTGCTGGGATCGATGGGGAGATAAAGGAAGTGTCCTGAAAAAAAAGAAAGGATAGTATTTAATCGTCTGTGGTCCCCCCATTCTCTGCACTCATCCCTATTTTAGACCACCTCACACTTCTATGGGAGGTGTTGGTCAAGGCCATATCCTCCTAGACATTATTTATTTATTTATTTAAGCTTACATAACGGGCTTATAGCTAATTATTACTAATTAAACATTAAAAAAAGAAAGCATGTTAAACTATATCCCTAAACATGTAGGCATGGCGTGCATTAAGTATAAGGTTAAAATAATTAATTCTGTAAGTAATCAACTGATTGATCTAGAATATACATCTTGAGCAAGACATATACACTCGTAAATAGTTAGACATCGTATAGGAATTAAAGAATGAGTAGTTTCACGCTGTTCTTGAAATACATAGTAATACATCCCCTACGTATGTTAATCTCTTTAGTTTGTCTGTGGTCCAGTTGGTCGGATCCCTGACTTGTAACCGGGAGGTCGCGGGTTCGAGTCCCGCTACTGGACGTGTACCAATGGGACTCTTTTTCAGAGCCTATGTACGCAACGTAACGCTTGTACTGTGAAGGACAATATCGTAGTGAAACCCGCACACCACAAGGTGTGTGATCCCTGTAACTGCGATGAGCTCACCCACGCTCACGTCACGTTGGGTTAAATACTCTTGGTGAACCGTGGGTATTTGGTTTAGCAAGTATTTTCCCGTGGGAATTTCTGGAATTCCTTTCTTAGTGCACCCCTACGGTACCTAAGCTACGTTCGTTCAAATTTTAAGTGCCTAAATTTAGCCGTGTGGGTTGCGCGTTGATATGTCTGTCAGTCAGTTTCTCCTTTTATACATACATATACGTATATTTAGATAAAACAAAGTCGCCTCCCGCTGTCTGTCCCTATGTATGATTAGATTTTTAAAACTACGGAACAGAATTAAATGCGGTTTTCTTGAGTAGATAGAGTAATTCTTGAGGAAGGATTATACCTATGTATAAAATAATGTTAACTTTTTTTAAATTAGGGATGGGTGAGAGTATTATAAACGTAAGAGTAAACAAAAATATAGTCAGAATGCTCCGAACTGTTAAGCTATCAGGAGTTACACGTGTTATTGTGAGTCAACCATGACAGACAATTTTATATAAAATATTTCCGTCATACATGATTTCTATGTAACTTTAATCATTAAGGCTGCACACGCGACGGAAGCTTAAAAATGAAGTAACTTCTCCCGTTTTCCCAAAATTTCCCTTAACTTCTCTGTTCCTATTGATTGTAGCGTGATGAAAAGTATCCTATAACCTGACCAGGAGTATAAAGAATAATTGTACCAAGTTTCGTTAAAATCCGTCGAGTAGTTTTTGTTTCTATAAGGAACATACAGACAGACAAAAAATTTACTGATTGCATTTTTGGCATCAGTATCAATCACTAATCACCCCCTGATAGTTATTTTTAAAATATATTTAATGTACAGAATTGACCTCTCTACAGATTTATTATAAGTATATACATGTAATGGGCCGGGTGAGTAGAGGTCGCCCCAGAAGGACATACATTGACCAGATTGGTGATGTCCTGGCGGAAGGTGGCGTGAAAGTACTCGAAACCGGAGGTCATGTATGAAAAGATGTATGAATGTAGATGAAGCGAAAGGGGTATGTCAGGACCGTGACAAATGGAGATCCCTCTGGGAGACAGGCGTGAAGTGTATCTATGTGTGTATGTACAAAATAAAATAACTAATAAATCGCAGAAGCATGAAGA